>PVJN01002282.1:0-121002 GCA_004026805.1 Lasiurus borealis | reverse complement strand
GCAAGCAAGGTACATGCCCCCAACCCGAATCGAACCCGGGACCTTTCAGTCCGCAAGCCGACGCTCTATCCACTGAGCCAAACCGGTCTCGGCCAGGCCTTATTCTTCATAGCCTGGCAGATCATGGGAAAATGGAGAAAAACATAATGACTGGCAGGTCGGAGATTTTAATAAGCCTTCCCGTTTCCCCAGGAGTTTCACAGACAAGGAATGAGGCTGATTGCAAAAATATTTTATTTCAAATAGCAAAAAGCTAACATTTGAGTGCTGTACTAAGAACTTTCATTTCCTCACTCGAGGATATGTTTTTATTGATATTTTAGAGAGGAAGGGAAAAGAGTGGGCGGGGGGGAAATAGAGACAAATATCAACCAGCTACCTTTCATATGTGCTCTGACCTGGGGATTGAACCCGCAACCTAGGTATGTGCCCTGACCGGAAATCAAACCCTCAACCTTATTGGTGTATGAGATGATGTTCTAACCAACAGAGCCACCAGCAAGGGCCAGAGCACTTTTTTCACGATCCTATTTCATCTTCAAGTAATCCTACCATTAGTCTTTCAGCCCAGTTTTACTGAGGAGGTAGGTAGGTCAGTGGCTTTCTCAAGGCCACATGACAAAAGACTGAAGGAGCTTTGAACCTGCATAAATGTCTTATTTATGACATTTCATGTTATTATAACTATTCCTCTCTTAAGTGGCAGTCTGACCACGGAGCCCCAGACTCTTACTCCTACCTTCCCATGGTTTAGCAGCCCAGGCGCAGAGATGGTGTTCTGCGCTCTGTGCTTTAAGGATCCGTTGATCCTGAGAGTCCACATCCACGCCGAGATGTCTTGAGTGAGCTCACCCCTGTGGCTGTGGTTTCCCTCTTCCAGAAGGTAGCCTCGAAGGCCTAGTGCTAGCCTGGCTGGGTGCTGAAGTACCACCGCAGACTGTTGACACAGGGTCTGTTTGTCTGTGCAGGTACCATCGCCACCTCACACTCAAGTGACCCAACATGCCCTTCAATGGTGGCGAGAAGCGGTGTGTGGGTGAGGACCAGACGAGCGACTCGGACTCTTCCCGGTTTTCCGAAAGCATGGCCTCGCTCAGTGACTATGAGTGCTCCAGGCAGAGCTTCACCAGCGACTCCTCCAGCAAATCCAGCTCTCCTGCCTGTAAGCTGACGGGGCAGAGGCCGGGGCTAGGGAGGGTCCAGGCCTGCACGCCAGATCCTAACACTAAGAAATGCCTGAGATCAAGGGCACACTTCCCTTCTTTCTAGATCTACCCGAATAGCACTGCAGGGACCTTGTGCAGGCTCTCGGGAACAAATAGCCACGCAAGTTTACAACCTGCCCGTTTTTCTTTTCATCGCTGTCTCTGGTCTGCTTTGGTTCAAGTTTAAAAACGCTCAATGAACCTGTACTAGCCCAGTTGTTTGACTATAAGTTCTCAGTAGTGGAAAAATAGTCCTTGACATGACTTCTTGAATCACATTCAAGGATAAGTTCAAATGGATCTTTTCTGATAATTTCTGATTTGCATGAAAGGAAAGTTGCCCCAATTCAAGGGGCATGGAGGAAGTGAAATAATCTGAAGGGTTTCCTGCCGATTTCAAAAACTATTGTGCAAATCGCCCCAGAAAAGTGCCCGTGAGGAGAATTACTACACTAGGACGGTGAGAAAGCATTAAGAGAGTGGCCCCACCCATGGACACAGACAATAGGGTGGTGAAAACCTGTGTGTCTGGAGGGGGAGGGACGAGTAAGGTGGGGGAGTAGGCTAGAAGGAGTCATTGGGGGAAAAGGGAACATATATATACTTTTAACAATAAAGATTTTTTTAAAAGAAAGAAAAAATGAGTGGCCTTGCTGAAGGGAAACATCTGCTACTCTCTCTAAAAATCAGTGGGAAAATATCCTCAGGTGAAGATTAAAAAACATAAGAAATCTCCTTAAAAATGTCTGTACCCTTTGGTCCAATATTTCAATTATACTGAAAAGGCTTTATGCGCCACCAAAGTATTTATACAACACAGTAACAGCAAAATAAAACAAAAAAATTAATGAACTAAATGTCCGATGGTAAATCAATGGTTAAATAAATATAATCATATTCACTTGATAAAGTAGTAACTAGTCATAAAAACAATGTTTTAATTCAATACATTGGTTGCAGGCTCTTCTCTGGCCTGGGTCCTGGTCAGGGAGCATGCAGGAAGCAACCAATGCATGTGTTTCTCTCACACTGATATTTCTCTCTGTCTTTCCCTTTCTCTTCTATTCTCTCTAAAAATCAGTGGGAAAATATCCTCAACTGAGGATTAAAAAAAACATAAGAAATCTCCTTAGAAATGTCTATACTAATTAGACCGGGAGACCTTCTGGTCATCCTTCTGGACAAAGCCGTGGCAGTGGGGCTGAGATAGAGGTGGTTAGGGATGATCATGCCAGGAGGGGAGGGCAGTTGGGGGTGAGCAGGCTGGTGGTGGTGGGGCAGTTGGGAGTAATCAGGCCGGCAGGGGAGGGCAGTTAAGGGCAATCAGGCAGGCAGAGGCAGTTAGGGTCGACCAGGCAGGTAGGCAGGTGAGTTAGTAGGAGCCAGTGGTCCCAGATTGTGAGAGAGATGTCCGACTGCCTGTGGGATCGGGTCTAAACTGGCAGTTAGACATCCCCCGAGGGGTCCCAGACTGGAGATGGTACAGGCTGGGCTGCGGGACAACAACCCCCCCCCCCCCCGTGAACGAATTTCATGCACCAGGCCACTAGTATGTAATAAATACATATGTAATAGGCACAAATATAAGGTGGTTTAGTTTAAAATTTAACTTAGCCTATATTAATAAGATTATCTCAAAAATATTGAAAATTTATCAATGCAGTAACTGAAGCTATCAAAGGAGTTCTTAAATTTTTGAAGTCTTAAATATTAAGCAGGGGAATCCACCTATTTTAGTATATAGTCTCCTTACTTATAAGACCCTGAAAATATATGTTGGAATAACTTACACTCTAGATGCATCAGGAAGTTTCACTGGGTGACAACTTCTCTTCCACAACATTCACTGGTTTTTGCTTTTCTCTCAGCAGCAAGCCCTCCCAGGGTTGTAACATTTGACGAAGTGATGGGTACAGCAAGGAACTTAGAAAACATGACTCTTGTCCATGAAATTGCTGTAAATGAGAACTTTCAGTTGAAAAAAGATGCCCTCCCTGAGAACAGGTAACTTAGAGATGTTTGTTGTGCATAAACTGTAATGCAGATTGTGTGTGTGTGTGTGTGTGTGTGTGTGTGTGTGTGTATGTGTGCATATGCATGCACGCACATATTCACACTGATTCCTGGAAATTCTTGTATAAGGTTGAATGGGAGTAAACATTATCTGGTTCTTTAACAAAGCCTTATACTTGAATCTAAAACTGTTCCTTTGGGATATGTGTTACCCACAATCTTTAGAACTCAGCTTTTATGTCACTTCCTGGGTGACACTTTTTCTGAGTCCATTAGACTACATGACATCCCCTTGTCAAAGTCTCCTGTAGCCCTCTTTACCTCCCCGTTGCTAAGATACCTCATATTATGTTTAATGCCTGTCTTTCTTACTGGACCTAAAGCACCATTAATGGAGGAACTATGTCTATATTGTTTGCTCTATCCTTATTACCGAGCAGAGTACCTGGCATATAATACATGCACAAGAAATATATGCAGATCAACTTATTAAAAACTGATATTCACATTGTGAAAGTTAGCCCTAGCTGGTTTGGCTCAGTAGATAGAGCACCAGCCTGTGGACTAACGAGTCCTAGGTTCGATTCCTGTCAAGGGCACATGCCCAGATTGCGGGCTCAATCCCTAGTGTGGGATGTGCTAGAGGCAGCCAATCAATGATTCTCTCTCATCATTGATTTTTCTATCTCTTTTTCTCTCTCCTTTCCTCTCTAATGTCAATACATTATATATATATAGATAGATAGATATATGTACATATATATATTATATGTATGTATATATATAATTTTTTTAAAAAGATAAAGAAATACGGATGAGCCGGAACCGGTTTGGCTCAGTGGATAGAGCGTCGGCCTGCGGACTGAAAGGTCCCAGGTTAGATTCTGGTCAAGGGTATGTACCTTGGTTGCGAGCACATCCCCAGTAGGGGGCGTGCAGGAGGCAGCTGATCAATGTCTCTCATCGATGTATCTAACTCTCTACTCCCTTCCTCTCTGTAAAAAATCAATAAAATATATATATATTTTAAAAAATATATGATTGAGTTGCCAAAGTGCTAAAAAGAGATGACCCAGAAGCCTCTGGATGAGGGAATCATAGCTGCATAGGCTCCCCTCTTTAACCTCACGACAAGCCCCCTTCAGTTACAGACACACTCTTATCCCCTCTCTCCCCCTCTCTGGGTTCAGTGATGGGGCCAATGAGGAGAAAGGCTTGTAGCGATGACTACAGATAAATCATCTTTAGAGGCCAAGTTGGCTCATGGGTAATGACACTCACAGTGCCATTTATAAACCCAGAGGCATTCTCTCTAACACTTAAGCCAACATATAATAGTTTATCCCATTCAGAATTATTTTTTTGTTTGTTTTAAAGTAGGACAGTAGTAAACAAGTTTTTAAAATATAAAATGTGGATCATAGTCTTCCTGCTCCTGGGGATGTTGGTCCTAGTAATTCTTAATATTGTTGAAGATAACTGGCCAAAATAGGTGTGTCCGTTTGGTTTTCTATGGGAGCGGTGTAGAGACTGGTAAGTAATTCTAGGGCAGGAAATATGTGCTGTTGCAAAGTGGTGTCGTTCAGGAGGGATGTGTGCTTTAGTGTGCACCTATTTTAGGACACTGACATAAGGGTGAAGCAAGGCGGCCATCTATTCTCTTGTGAGCTTTTCCTAGGAAGCTTCTAGTTCAGCGGTTTGGTCTGGCTAACTTTAAATGGGGCATGGAAGCTGAAACTGGCAGCCTTTCAAATATATGTCTCCGTGGGGCCAATCTGTTCTGTGCCATGAAATCTCAGCTGTTGAGGAAAGAGCAACTTTGCCATCTCATCCCAAAAATCTGGAAGAAGTCTAAGAATCTGGGTAAAAAGTAGCGAGGTAAATTCTGACATCTCCTTAGGTGAGAATTTTATGAACTTACTGAAAGCTCTAGGAAGGATGCATTTTAAAAATTTAGGAGAGCCAAATCCATTTTGGCTCAGTGGATAGAGCGTCTCCCTGGGGACTGAAAGGTCCCCGGTTCGATTACGGTCAAGGGCATGTATATTGATTTGGGGCACATCCCCAATAGGGGGCATGCAGGAGGCGGCTGATCGATGTCTCTCATCGATGTTTCTGGCTTTCTATCCCTTTCCCTTCCTCTCTGTGAAAAATCAATAAAATAAAATAAATTTAGGAGAAACACAACAGAATATTAAATGAAACAAATACGTAATGTACATCCTGGGTGCTCTATGTTAAAACAATTCATAAAAAATGGAATTAGTGGGGTAAGGGCCAATTTTTATTCTCTGTTTTTCTCCATTTTGTAAGATTTCTATGAATATATTCCTTTTATAAACAGGGACAATGATGCTCCTTTTAAAAAATAGCCCATTTCATTTCTTTAGCTTGGCCAGCCGAGTGAAGAGCATCGTCCACCAGGCCTACTGGGATGTCTTGGAGTCGGAACTGAATGCTGACCCTCCTGAGTATGACCACGCCATCAAACTGTTTGAAGAAATCAGAGAGGCAGGTTGACATTGTCTGTGTTAATTAGTAATTTCCCCCCACCCCCAAGACTATTTTCATGTACAGTGGTACCTCGAGATCCGAGTTTAATTCATTCCGTAACCTTGAGGCGTGGGAAACTATGAGACGCTGGAGTTGTGGTAAACTGGTGGGTCGTGTGCAGCCGGCCGATCCGAACCATTACTCGTATCTCAACTGTTGCTCGTATTTCAAAGCAAAAATCACTCGCTCGACAGCTCGTATCTCAAAAATCTTGTATGTTAGGGCGCTCGTATCTCAAGGTACCACTGTACTCCAAAGAGTATTAGAGACTCTTTTTGAAAAACGGAGCAAGTTCCGTCACTGGGAGGGATTTTCCTGCACCTCCTAGAGTAGGGTGGAGGCTGGGAAACGGGCAGTGAGGGAACTCGGGGTGCTGCTTAGTGCTCGGAACAGTGGTTAAGACCACAGACTCTGGAGTTGGCTAGTCTTGGTTTGGTGACGGCCTCTCCCTCTTTACGTCTTGTTTCCTGAGTACGTACAGGATAGTTGTAGGGACTCAATAAGGTGACAGTTACAGTTTTAGCCAATATTAACAAGACACTTGCTCTGTGCCAAGCAGTAGACTGTCCATTTATCCTTAACGCTGTGAGGTAGTTACACCTGTCATTTCACGTAAAGAAGCCAAGTTCCCGCCCTTGCCCGGGGTCACACAGCTTTGGGAGGGGTGGAAACTGAGGCTCTCTGGATCAGAGTGCTCTGTGCTATGTGTATAAGTACCGTGTCTGCTATGTACTGAACATATTATACTAATGGAGCCCATGGGAGGATTCCATTTGCTCTTCTCTAATGGATTCTTTTGGAGCCACGATCTGCAACTTGTTCTTTCTCTGCATAGATTACCTGTAACTCTGGAAGTTATTTCAGTAACATTGCTTCCTTACTAATTGCTTTCATTCTGAGAGAATTTCCCATGAAAAGCAGGGTCAGGAAAGGGGAGCTGGGGGAGAGACTGTAATTCAGAAACTAGATCTTTCTTTTTAGGGTTGAGACACTGAAGTGCTCTGATCCACCACCCAGGTCCTACAAACTCCTGTGGCATCCGGGCATTAAAACAGGGGGTGGCTGCTTGGTCATCTACACATCGAGATAAAACGTGGCAACCTTTACTCCTATAATGATGCTAATTTTTCTTTCCTTTCCCTGTGTAGCTTCTTCTCTCCTTCCTGATTCCTGGCAGTGGAAACCGGCTTCGCAACCAGATCTGTGAAGTTTTGGACACGGACCTCATCAGGCAGCAGGCTGAGCACGGGGCTGTTGACATCCAGGGCCTGGCCAACTATATCATCAGCACCATGGCGAAGCTGTGCGCTCCTGTGCGCGATGACGACATCAGGAAGCTGAAGGCCACGGGCAACATCGTGGAGCTGCTGAGGTCAGCCCTTGTGCCGCTTGCCTTTTCTTAGAGGACCTCTGAGGTCACACACAGGCACGCGTGGGGATGGAGGGATGCAGAGTAATAACTGGCCTCTCAGGGGACTCCTTGGCCATCGGAAAACAAATAAGAATTGAAGTTAGTCATTGCTGTGTACATAGAGCTTTCAGATAGAATGGTCTTCCAGGCTTGTTGGTTGGCATGTGCTGGGCATTAGGGATGCAGTGATGAAAAGACAGAGACAGTCCCTGACCTCAGGGAGTTTACAGTCTAGTGGGGAGATAGACTTTGAATAAGGAATTACAACTGTGATAAGTGTTGTTGAAGGGGAAGTAGAAGGGTTAATAGAGACTCCAACATGGGGACCTAGTCAAGGATCTAGAAAGGTCTCTTTTTTAGGGTAATGCTAGCTGTCGTAACAAATAACCATGAATTCTCAATGACTTAACCAATACAAATTTGTTTCTCCTTCATGTCACAATCCAAGTCAGGGTTTTTTGGCCAGGAAACCTTCCACATGCCATTCAGTGACTCAGATTCCTTCTTGCCTTGGCTCCACCCTTGCCCAGGTCCTCAGAGTCCTTTACATTCAGCTGGTAAATGGGAAGGAGATCATGGGGAAAGTGTACCCATGTTTAACCACCTTGGCCCACAGACACATTCTAGTATGGACTTAGTATCATGGTCCCACCTAGATTAAAGGAGGCCTAAGAAACGTGGTTGCCATCTAGAAACGCATTTCCCAGCCACAAATCCACACTGTGGCTCTAACCATCCCTGCCACAGCTTCCCCGAGGAAGTGAGAGTCTAATCTGGTTTTGCAGAATATAGCTTCTTTGTGAGCCCAGAGGAAGGAGGAGTCTGCATCACTTTTTGTGATTGAGGGAAACTGTGTGTGTGTGTGTGTGTGTGTGTGTGTGTGTGTGTGTGTGTGTGTGAATGTGGTCACGTTGATATGTAAGTTTTATGTTGTAGTATTGGAAAGGTAGAAGAAGGAAAACTGCATGTAGCAGGTGACTTACTTTATGACCTTGGATGATAAGCTCTCAAAGTCACTTTCCCCACCTGTAAAATGGGTTTTATGTATCCTTGAGGTTGCGCTCAGCTCTGGCACATTACAATTCTTCAGATGTAGGATCTTTGTTTCTAGTTGTCTTAACATATGTAATATCAAATCTGTGGTGTTCATCTCGGTCATTTATTGAGCACCCACTGGATGCCACTGTCCCCTACATTTTACATTCATTATCTCATTGACTCTTCACAACATCCCTTTAAGGTTGATCTTGTCCTGTCCTTTCAAAGGTGAGGAAACAGGCTCAAAGAGATTAACCTGTGCCTGGCCACAGAGCTGGATTTGGGCACCAGGCTGCCCAACTCTAAAAAGAATGATTTTTTCCCCCTATACCTCATTCCTCCATTCTTTCTTTTGTTTTTCTCAACCCCTTAGGAATAGAAACCATATACACTATGTTTAGACTCCTTAACATTTCAGAGGCTTTCAAATGAAAATTTCTTCTAGAACCCTTTTTGTCTCATCTGTTAAGACTCATTGTATACACTTCTTAGCATCTTTCTGTCAGTTCAGGACTGGAATTAATGGCTCAGCTGGAAGTATTATATTTGCTAAAGCAAGTACTCCTGAGAGCTGTTAAGAATACATTTGGAATGCATGTGTAATGCCTTCTATGAAAAATGACTTTGCCAAATGGCAGTTGGAATTTAAAAACCATTTCGGGGATTATTTTTCCAGTCTGGATAATAGGTAAAAGTTAATGAATTTTGCATTCATTTCTTAATCACATCTCTAAACATTTTAACTCTAAAATTTTTAGGCAAATATTCCATGTCCTGGACCTCATGAATATGGATATGGCCAATTTTCTTATTAGAAGTTTTCGACCACATTTTCAACGCCAATTGGTGGATTATGAGAGAACCAAGTTCCAGGAAATTTTAGAAGAAACTCCAAGTAAGTACAAGATACTGTATATTTATATTGAAATGAAGTGAAAACACGATATATTACTTTGTACATCTTAAGAAGTGTCACTAAAGAATTTTGGCCTTTCTGTTCAACTTTTTTTTTACTTTTAAAATTAACATCACAAATGTGTAGCTGAGTACTATGTCCCAGGAACTATGCCAAGCACTATTTATTTCTTGATGCATGAAAAACAATATTTATTCAACACCTGCTATATCCCAGACACTGCTTAGGTGCTGTGGGCATTGCAGTGAACAAAACAATAAAGTTGTGACCACCAAAGAACAGATATCCTAGTAGGCAAACTTATATTATCAGCTGTGTTGTTAAGTGCTGTGAAGAAAAATAAGATAAGAGGGCAGACAGGAATAGTGCAGGAATGAGGGTAGGGAGTGTTTGTGTTTGTGTGTTTTTTAGATGAAGTGGTCTGGGAAGGTCTCTCTCACAAGTAGCATTTCGACAGAGTTTGCAAAGGAATGAGTAAATGGGATGTATAGATGTGAAGGAAGAATATTCCAGCCAGAAGTAGCTGCAAACACAAAGGTCTGGAAGCAGAAATGTGTTTGTGACGTTGGACAAACATAGGCAGACAGTGTGGCTGACAGAGAGTAGGCAAGGAGAGACAGTTCATGTAGAGCCTGGTAGGAAATGAGAGGAATTTAGATTTCAAGGCAAGAGTGATGGGAAGTCCTTGGAGAGTTCTGAGCAGAGAAACAACATCTAATTTTCATTTTTAAAGAATACTCTGCCTCTTGGGTAAAGAATCTATCTAATAAAAAGATAATATGCAAATTGGTTGGGATGCTATCACGTAACGACCAATCCGAAGGCTGTGTCCCTGCCTCCTGCACCATCTTGGGGACTTGGGACTTGAGTCCTCAATCCCGGCAATGGGCCCGGGGACATGAGGCTCGTGTCCCTGCCCCCCTTTGCCAGCCCAGGGGTCAACAGGTGTGCAGAGAGGCCCCTCCACCACAGGCCCAGCTGGGGGTCCAAAGGTGCATGGAGGTTCCGCAGGCCTCCGCCATGGCCTGGCCTGGGACTCTGCAGGCCTCCTCTGGCTCCAGCCTACCTCTTTGGGGTGATGGATCATGGGGCTCCCACACTGTGACAGGGCACAGGGCAGACTGGGGGACTCCCCCCCATCCTAAGTGCATGAATTTCATGCACTGGGCCATTATTAGATTATATGGAGCAAAGAGGGAAGCCAGGATACCAGTTATGTGGTATCACAGTTGCTCAGGCAAGAAATGATGGTGGCTTGGTCAGGTGGTAGTGGTGGAAGTAGTAAGAAGAGGTCATATTCGGGTTGTATTTTGGAATGAGTAACAAGATTTTCTGAAGGTTGGATGCAGGGAAAAAGGAGTTGAGGATGACTCTGAGGTTTTCACCTGAGCACCTGGGTGAATAGTGACACCTGTTAGTGAGATGGGGGAGATAAAGGGAAAGAAGGTTGGGAGAAGCTATGGAATCACGTTTAGTTTTAGATAATATGATCACTAAGATCTTGTTGGACATCAACTTGAAGATGTCAGGTGGCCTTTTAGATGTGAGACTAGAGTATTGGAGAATGGGGATATACATTTGGGAACCCTCAGTATATTTATGGTAGATGAAGCCATGGAACTAGATAACATATATAAAAGCTTACCATATTCTAAACTCTTTACCATGTAACTAATTGAATCGTCACAGTAACTTTAGGAAATCACTCCTCATTTTATGGATGAGGAGACTGAGGCACAGGGAGGTTAAATCACTTGCTTCCATCATACATCTTGTACATTATAGAGCTGGGACTCACCTAGGCAGTCTGGCTCCACGGCCCATGCTCGCATTCGCAGTATGACACTGGATGTGCTGTCCTAGGGCAGTGGTCGGCAGACTCATTAGTCAACAGAGCCAAATATCAACAGTACAATCAATGAAATTTCTTTTGAGAGCCACATTTTTTAAACTTAAATTTCTTCCTACACCACAGACCTAGGGCCGCGGTTGGCAAACTGCAGCTCGTGAGCCACATGCAGCTCTTTGGCCCCTTGAGTGTGGCTCTTCCACAAAATACCATGGCCTGGGCGAGTCTATTTTGAAGAAGTGGCGTTATACCCTCATTTCACAGGCGAGGAATTAATACTTTACAGCTGGCAAAAGACGGGTTAACTGGTTCTGTCATTGGCAATCCCTTGACTATTTTCTGGACTTGAATTCACCACAGTCTAAGGCTGAGTTAGGGGATCCACCCACCTCATTCCACCCCTTGTGGACTGAGCTTTTCTGTCAAGATAGGCAATATGATAGTATTATGTACACAAAGTCAAGCAGGAGCCACCTGTAAACGTCCAGGACAGAGGCATGAGCCATGGAGGGTCACGGGAGGAACAGTCCATGATCTGGGCACTTCTGCTTGGCCACAGGAGACCGGGTGGGCCATGAACTCCACCCTATTGATAGTCACTCAGGGATTTTGGTTAAGCTTGGTAGGGGCGAGCAGGGTCCATGGGAAGGAAGTAGCAGCTAGCCAGTTTTGACTTCAGTAGCAGCTAGAACTACGTATTTTAACATTGGAATGGGCAGCTCTTTTATAATAGTAGTCTATGTTAGCTACGTTTTATTTGAGCACTTATTAAGTACCAAGTCCTTATACTACATTTGTCAAACACTACATTTCTTAACCCATTCAAGCTCATAATAGCTGGTACTATTATCACCCACTGTTTACAAAGGAAGGAATTGAGGTTAAGGTGCTGAACCCTAGGTGACTGCTAGTAAGTGGTAAAGTCTGGATAACCCAGTTATATTTCTGCCCCCAAAACGTGCATTCAACCACTGCAACACGATATTGAATGTCTTTGGGGGATTGGCAGAGGGAGCTGTGGCACCAGAGGGCATATAAGACTAGATGACTTCTCAGGATCCCTCTACATCAAAAAGGCTATGACTTCGGTTGTTTTAGTTTCAAAGCAAAAGCAGGATTGAGGGAACTAGACCCCCAAAAACCTGAATCTGAAACCCGAGTGATAGTTTATGCTTAGCAGTGTTTTCCTGAGACTGAGTGGTTGGTTTTGTTTGTGTGCCTGTGTATGTGTGTATGTACGCATATGTACAAATGTCTCATGTTTTAAATAAAAATAGCTCGGAATGTTGAGCAAATTCCTTAATACGGGGTTAAATTATGGTTTTGTGCATCTCAGATGATTTATTTCTCTCCTTAAAACCTGGGCTTAGTGACCTATAATTCACTCGCACCTTTCACATTGACTTGGATATTTTCAGAGATTTAAGAATAGAATAAATCTTGCTGTGCATATAGGTCATTATTGCTCAGGCTCCAGATATGTTCCCAGACAAGGCAAGAGGCCAGGAAGCAGAGTGTATGTCAGGTGTTAATTATATCCTTAAGTGACTGCCAAAAGTCAGCCACTGTGCCCTGCTATCAAAATAAGAGCCTCACAGTAGCACACAGAAAGACAAAAGGATTGGATTTTTGTGTGTACAAGATTTTTATGAAATAATTATTGGAAAATTCATATAGAGAAGTACTGAGCTTCTGAATTGACTCCAAAAAAATATTTTACTTTGCTGACAGATTTTATATATATACTTACTTAAATACATCCAAAAGATTTCACTGATATGAGGAATCTAAGAAAAAGCAAAGTAAAAGAGCAAACCAAACAGAAACAAACTCATAGAGATTCTGAAATCAACACAAATGTTTTTTTTTTTAAAGGGAGGAAGGACTACAAAGTATAAATTGGGCCCTCGCCAGTTAGTAGGGGCATTGTCCCATCACCAAAAGATTGTGCATTCAATTCCTGGTCAAGCTACATACCTAGGTTTCAGGTTTGATCTCTCCCTCTTTTCCTCTCTCTCTAAAATCAAAAACATATCCTCCTCAGGTGAGGATTAAAAAAAAAAAGAAGTACAAATTGGTAGTTCCAAATAGTCATGGGCATGTAAAGTATAGCATAGAAATATAGTTAATAATATTGTAAAAACTACCGCATGGGGTAAAAGTAAATTTATAGTTGTTTTATGGAAAATAATATAATGATTATAAATAATAACCTAAAGAATAAACTCTGTATTTCATGTACTCACAACTGTAATCTTACTTTTGCCTCACCCTGTATGTATGGTGTCAGATGGGTACTAAATTTATTGGGATGATCACATCGTAAGTTATATAAATATCTAATCACTATATTATAAAAATAGTTCATATGTGATTTTATTTTTATAAAACTGTAGGCAAAGTGAATTGATCTGACAGAAAGCAGATCAATCTGGGGCAGGATGGGAGGGAGGGGAGAAGTGATGATGATTAGAAAGACAAGTAGGAATCTTTTGGGGGTGATGCATATGTTCATTATCTTAACTGTGGTCATGGTTGTGTATACGTATACATATATCAAAACATAAAATCGTGCACTTTAAATATGTGCAGTTCATTGTATGTCAATTATGTATGTATTGTATATAAAGATATTTAAAATAAAGGAAAGAATGGGATAGGATAAAAATGAAATAAAATACACCCAAGAAAGCCTTTGGAAATGATTGGGTGCATGTATTAAGCATCAGAAAGATAACCAGATTAGATCCCACAACTAAATTACCTGTGGAAAGAGTAATAAATTGCCCTGAGGGGGCCTTATCACAAGTAATTTTTAAGATTTTCAGAAAGAAAAAGGTTTTACTTATTTAGATATTTTACATTTGATAAGATGTTCTCATGAACTTCAAGTGCTTTTTAAAAAAATTCTATGAGAGAAATCTTTTTCAAAAATACGTTATTATACTGCATGATGATTGTCTTTGCCTGGCATACAGGACATTCAGGATATGTTTATTTTAAAATGAGCAAAGTGATGCTTAGCCATGACCTGCCCAAAGCCAGAGTCACACAGCGAGTAAGTGGTGGAGCTAGGACTGGACAGCGGGTCTCCCATAGCCACGCCAAGATTAAACCAAGCTGCTGGTCTGGCCACTTTGATTACTCAGTTTGTGTTAGATCAGCTGGGTTATAGCGCAGCCAGAAGAAACCAACTTTGGCTGAATTAACAAAAAAGGGAGTGAATGGAAGGATGGAGGCTAAAGCTAAAATATTTACCCAAACCCAGTGAGTGCTGAGCATTGACAATAGTTCAGTGGTTGAGCATCGGCCTATGAACCAGGAGGTCACAGTTCCATTCTTTTTTTTTTTCCAATATATTTTATTGATATTTTACAGAGAGGAAGGGAGAGGGATAGAAAGTTCGAAACATTGATGAGAGAAAGACATTGATCAGCTGCCTCCTGCACGCCCCCTACTGGGGATGTGCCCGCAACCAAGGTACATGCCCTTGACCGGAATCGAATCCGGGACCTTTCAGTCCACAGGCCAATGCTCTATCCACTGAGCCAAACCGGTTTTGGCATAATTCCATTCTTGATTGGGGCACATGCCTGGGTTGCAGGCTCAATCCCCAGTGTGGGGCATGCAGGAGGCAGCTGATCAATTATTCTCTCACATCATTTATGTTTCTACTAGAGGCCTGGTCACGAAATTCATGCACTGAGTGGGGGGTCCCTCAGCCCAGTCTGCACCCTCTTGCAGTCCAGAACCCTCTGGGATGTCCGCCTGCCAACTTGTGGCTGGCTGGCTTTCTACTGCTGCATGGCCTGCTGCTTGAGCTTTAGCAGCTGCTGCATGTGCACAGGCTGGGCCACCACGGTCTGCCATGCAAACATCATCAAGTGGGTCAGTCAAGCGCAGTCGCAGGCTCACCCTGAGTTCCCTGTGCTTCCCTGAGTCACTGAGTTGTTCAGACTGACTGCCTTTTACAGAGAACAGCACCGGGATCGGGCCTAAGCTGGTAGTCGGACATCCCCCAAGGGATGTAGCAGTGCGCCAAATAGCAGGTGGCCAGGGAGGAGCCCGAATTGGGGTCAAGTGCCCCTCTGCTCGCTCTCATCTTTGCCCGAATCTGGAGAGGCTCCCGCTGTGGCAGCTGTGTCCGCCAGCTGTGAGCCCGGCTTCTGGCTGAGCGGTGCTCCCCCTGAGGGAGTGCACTGACCACCAGGGGGCAGCTGTTGCATCTGCCCCCTGGTGGTCAGCATGCATCATAGCATGTTCTGGTCATTCTGCTATAATGGTCACTTAGGCTTTTGTTATATAGATATCTCTCTTCCTCCTTCCTCTCTGAAATCAATAAAAATAAATAAAAAAATACCTATCCTGAGCAAGGCCAGAAACCAGGAGAGTGTCAGGAATCTGGGTTGGAAATAAAAACAAACAAAGAAAGACTCCTGGGCTCTATAGTCAGGATGGCTTATGTGTACAGTGGTACCTCGAGATACGAGTGCCCTAACATACGAGATTTTTGAGATACGAGCCATCGAGCGAGCGATTTTTGCTTTGAAATACGAGCAACATTTGAGATAGGAGTAATCTCGCGGATTGGCAGGTTGCACACGACCCACCAGTTTACCGCGACTCAAGAGTCTCATTGTTTCCCATGCCTCAAGGTTACGGAACGAATTAAACTCGTATCTCAAGGTACCACTGTACTTCAAAACAGGTAATCCTTGAAAGCTGTAGTCACCATTCAGAGTCCAGGTAAAAGTCTGCTGGGCATCTGGCTCAGACCAACCGCTGGTCAAGGACCTCTTAATTGATAGTCACAAAAGAAAGCATGGAAATTATTTCAAAGAAATAATTACCAAAAGAAGTAAGATGAGGAGTTGCTAGGCATGAAAGGGCAAATATCATGGATAAGTGCTCTTAGGCCTCCACTGCTCCTGGTAAATTCTTAGGTAAACACACCTATAAAGCCATCGCCCGCTCTTGTGTTTCTGTCTTTGAGAAGACGAGGTGTTTCTTGAGTGCAGGGCTGTATTTACTCATCTCTGATTCTCCAGCACCGGTGCAATACCTGGCGTGTGGAGGTGCTCAGTTACCATGGAATAAATGAGTGGATGGAGAGGCTTTTATTAGTGTCCACGTGAAAGACATAGGTACAAGTGCCTCGTGGCGTTGACCTTGCTTTTAGAGCCACATAGAGCAGTCAGGGTACTAGCTTATGAAATGATGTCTCAGCCAATCCCTTAGAAAAAGCCCGATGTTTTACTCTAAACTCGTGTTCTTTCTGCTTTACTAGTTGTACTCAATTCTGGCTTCATAATAGGATCACTCGGGGTGTTTGAACAGAGATGCCTATGCCCCATCTTAGATTGATTAAATCAGAATCTCCAGGAGCTGTGCCCAGGATCCTTTTTTTCCTCTTTTTAAAGCTCCCCAGATGATTCTAAAATCATCAAGGATTGAAAACCACTATGCTACACTCTTGCTTTTGTTTGAACTAACTAAATGGCTTTTTAAATGTGTCAGCTGTAAATGATTACGCTTGCAGTATAAATGCTTCATTCGGCCACATTGTAATTATATCCATGATGATTTCTGCACACACACTCTGTTGGATGTCTTTTAAATAAAAGGCTGCAAGTACTTTGCATCATTGTAAACAAAATAGAAAAACCAAGAACAACAGAAGCAAAATTGTGAAATTCTGGGGGGGTGTTCCCTTAGTGTGGCAAACAGAGCTGCTGATAAATTACCCTATTTAAGTGCTGGGTCTGAGGAAGAATTTCAGGGTGACTATTCTTTAATTCGTTCTCTGACTTTTTTTTTTAATCTGCACCTGTGCTCAGGCTGCATTTTTAAGCAATTGCCACCTGATAAATACTACTAAATATATCTATATTATAAAGAGGTAATATGCAAATTAGGCTAGCACTCCCTAACAGTCAAGACCAGACAGGAGGAGGTTGTGCACGCAGGTGAGGCCCGGAGTGGAGACGGAGACAGAGGCAGGGGTCCTGTCTGAGCCGGTGCAGTGGCTCGGGCACCCCTGGAGTGGACACAGGCAGGGCAGCTGGGGGACACTGCGAGTCAGGCGCATGTCCCAGGCACAGCGGAGGCAGGGTGCCTCCTCGCATGATTTCATTCACATGCTGGGCCTCTAGTAGTTTTATAAGAAACAAGGATTGAAGAAAAGGAAACCCTCGTGCACTGTTGGTGGGAATGCAGACTGGTGCAGCCACTGTGGAGAACAGTATGGAATTTCCTAAAAAAATTAAAAATGGAGCTCCCATTTGACCCGGTGATCCCACTTCTAGAAATATATCCTCAGAAATCAGAAACACTCAGCAGAAGGAATATATACACGCCTATGTTCGTAGCAGTGCAATTTGCAATAGCTGAGATTTGGAAGCAGCCCAAGTGCCCATCAGCAGATGAGTGGATAAAAAAGCTGTGGTACATCTGCACAATGGAATACTACACTGCTATAAAAAAAAGAAAGAACTACCATTTGCAACAGCATGGATGGACCTGGAGAGCATTATGCTTAGCAAACTAAGCCAGTCAGAGAAAAATTAAATATCTCACGATCTCACTCATATGTGGAATCTAATGAACAGCATAAACTGATGAATAAAATAGAACCAGAGACATAGAAGCATGGAACAGACTGAGGAATCTCAGAGGGAAGGGAGGAGGGGTGGGAAGGACATGATTAACAGGGGAACTTATATGCATAACCCATGAACACAGACAATAGAGTGGGTAAGGCCTGGGAGGGGCTGGATCAGGGTGGAAGGGGTCAATTGAAAAAAAAAACACAAAGGGGACATCTATAATATTTTCAATGGTAGAGATTAAGAGAAAGAGAGAGAGAGATGTAGTATATAAAAGCAACTCGTTTCCAGTGGGAAACCTTAGTGTGGGGTGGAAGTAAAATAAAGTGTACACAACAGCATGCATGTGCATTTTGGGAAAGACAGCTCTAATCACACTCAGAGGTGTGCAGGACCCCAGTATGTTTAATAATCAATGCTTTTATTTAAAGCACATTCTCTGCACTAAACTCAAGGTCATGTGTGAGCTAGTATGTCTGCTCATCCAGTGCCATTCACTACCACTCTCTTTCCTTTAGTTCTTTATGAACCAGTGATAACAGATTTGCTTGTTGCATCCAGAATGTGCCATATCCTCTCCCTTTTTCGGGTTTTGTATGGGCTGTCCTTCTGGCCTGCGGTGACAGCCCTTTCCTCTGTCTGCTGGGTGTCTTCCAGTGTCACAGCTCTTTCTCTCAGTCTCTGCTCGGGACATCCTCCGCTCCCTCCACGCCCACTGTGCCTTCTAGTCTTTATATTCTGCTGTAATTGTTGGTGTGCAGGTCTGTCTCCCATCTGGACTGTAAGCTCCTTGAGGGCCATGACTGTCTCCATTCGTGCCAGCACCTAACACGGCATCTGTCTGAAGAATGCATGAATGCAGCGATCCATCAGCTATAGGACAAACGTGTGGCCTTTTCACTTGTAGGTGCTCTTGATAAAACTACCAAGTGGATACAAGAATCTGTAAATGAAGAATTACTTTCTGTTTCTGAGACCGGTTTAACTCCCGGGGCCGGAACCAGCTCCAAGCCACACCTGAGCCCTACCCTGGTGCTAAATAACAGTTATTTGAAACTGTTGCAGTGGGATTACCAGAAAAAAGAATTTCCAGAGGTGAGTGATTTTTTTTTTCTTCCCTCAAGCTTTCCATTATTTTCATTCTTAAGTTCTAACTACAAATCAGCTAGTCCAGTGGTCGGCAAACTCATTAGTCAACAGAGTGGCAAACTGCAGCTTGCGAGCCGCATGTGGCTCGCGAGCCGCAGTTTGCCGACCACTGAGCTAGTCTATCAGTGTTGTCCGTTGGTTTAACGACTTCACTGAAATCAGATAAAAATGGGAGTGTGGATGGAATATTGCTTACTTTTACATTTTCATGGTATTGAGCTTCCCTTTCTATGTTTCCATTTTAAATAAATATCTAGACACTGATCACAGATGAAGCACGTCTCCAGGAACTGACAGAAAAGCTGAATCAGTTGAAAATCATTGCCTGCCTGTCCCTCATTACCACCAACATGTTGGGTGCTATCACAGAAGGCCTCCCTGAGCTGGCAGACCGGTTAAAGCGGGTCTCAGCTGTTCTGCTTGAAGGCATGAATAAAGAGTAAGTTCCACGTGTTTTCCTCTCTTCCCCTTGTGTTGGGCTCTGCAGGCATTTCAGAGAATGTGAGTAACCTTGGACCTTTGGATGTGACATTCAGAACTATGCTTTAGAGAAGTTTATCTCATACCTTTTCCTAGAATTTCTTTTTTTTTTTAAATATTTTTATTGATTTCAGAGAGGAAGGGAGAGGAAGAGAGAGATAGAAACATCAATGATGAGAAAGAATCACTAATTGGCTGCCTCCTGCACACCCCCTATTGGGGACCAAGCCTGCAACCCAGGCATTATGCCCTGACCGGGAATCGAACTGTGACCTCCTGGTTCAGAGGTCATTGCTCAATCACTGAGCCACGCCTGCCAGGCTAGAATTTCTTTTAATATCTCTGAAGACTTAGGTGTCCTTTCACAGGAAGGGAGAGGTCTTTTCCATGCCAAGTGCCAGGGTGAGTGTAGTATTTCCTCCGAGGATGGGTGTGTGCAAAAGCCCTTCTTTGACGGCGCTGTGGAAAAAAACAAACCAAAGCCAGAAATCCACCTCGCTCGGTCTTAGGATGCCCTACCAAAGAGGCTTTCCGGATTAAGCAGTTCTGACACCAGCATTTTTCTGTAATGAAATGTGTACCAACTTTACTGATCCCACGAGCTATGAAGTCTTCAGAAGCAGTGACCTCTATGTTACACAAGTTCACTGAAGGTTTTGTGAAATTCACTTCCCAGTATCATTCCTTCATTGAATACTAGAATCCCATGGCAATTCTGCAGTTAGGTCATCCTGCTGGAATCTTGTCCAAGTCAGAAAACTGCTCATTTAGTCAGTGGCCACCTTTCCCTGGGTCCTATATGAGTTAAGCGCCTCCTGCTGGTTGCTTCCCCTTTTAGGTGTTTGCAGGGACACGGACTCCCTTCCTCTCATTGAAGGGAGGGAGATGCACCTGTTTTCCCATATTCCTGCGCATTACTCAAAGAGCACGAAAATTACTTGATAAAATCCTAGAATATTAAGAGCCAAAAGTGGTTACAAAATCCAGTGTTCTCATTTTGAACAGACGCCCAAGATTTTGTGTTGGGCTGCACAGCAAGAAAAGGGCAAAGCAAGGTCTGAGCCCTGGTCTGACTGGCTGCCTCCTGCACACCCCCTACTGAGGATCAAGGCTGGACATGTGCTCTGACTGGGAATCAAACTGTGACCTCCTGGTTCATGGGTCAACACTCAGCCACACTGGCCAGGCTCTTATTGTTGTTAATGATGACAATAATGACAAACAGTCTTTATTATTATTATTATTATTATTATTATTATTATTATTAAGCATTTACTATGTGCCTGACAATCTGCCAAGAGCTAATATAATCTCATAGCAAGTTTAGCGTTAAGAGTCAGGATTTGAACCCAGGTCTGTGTGACACCACAGCTTATGCTATAACCACACTACATAGCCTCCTATCATTGGGCCTCTCATTCTTTAATCCCTATTTTGAACAGGATTATTTTAAAGATCCTTTCTGGATAGTGAGATGCAGTTTTCAGGCATTATTCCCTGATAGTATAGACCCAAGAAATGCACTTTCTAACTACCTTTTTCCTTACCTATTAAATAACGAACTGCTAATTACTCTGTACTATTTTCTGAACTCTGTGTAATTGCGTTATTGATCAGTTGCTTGAAAGTAGCAATGGGAAGGAGCTTCTTATCTTGGGTCATAATAAGTCAAGAGTTTTAGGTAATTTGCTTTTGATGGAATTGACCACTAAATAGCTTCATTTCTTGGTGTTACAGGTTTACAGCTTAGGCATAGATAAAGGAGTTGATTTTACCTCATTTTCCAAGTTAAAAAAAAAAATCTATGAATGAAATCCACTCAGACCAAAGGTTTATTTTAAGAGTCGATATTTCCTTTCCTTTTCTAATAGTTCTGCATGAAAATGGGATTGCAGACTTATTTTCAGAGACCACATTTTTCTGCCTGTGTTTCCTATATAAACACTATGTAGAGAATTAAGTGGTTTTAAGCATATAAAAACTACAAAGTGTTGGTGATTGGAAGGAGTTACTATATTCTGAGTTCATTCTAATAGAAATAACTGTTGTTTGCATATGAAAAATAGGTAAATGTTTGAATAAGCTAGTATATTTTATTTTTTTATTTTTATTGATTTCAGAAAGGAAGGGAGAGATAGAACAACAATAATGAGAGAGAATTATTGATCAGTTGCCTCCTGCATGCCCCACACAGGAGATGTTGCCCGTAACCTGGGCATATACAATGGTACCTCGAGATATGAGTGCCCTAACATACGAGATTTTTGAGATACGAGCCATTGAGCGAGCGATTTTTGCTTTGAAATACGAGCAACATTTGAGATAGGAGTAATTGCATGGATCGGCTGGCTGCACACGACCCAACAGTTTACCGCGACTTTCCCACGCCTCAAGGTTACAGAACTAATTAAACTCGTATCTCGAGGTACCACTGTACCCTGATGGGGAATCTAACCGTGGCCTCCTGGTTCATAGCTCAACCACTGAGTGACGTTGGCTGGGCATATTGGTATATTTAAAAAACAACAATAATAAACGGGGACAGAAACTGTCTCTGATTGGGTTTGTTTTCTGTTTTGTAGGACCTTTAACTTGAAGGAAGTCCTGAACTCGGTTGGTGTTCAGACATGTGCGGAGGTTAACAAGACCCTGGTGGAGAGAGGCTTACCCACCTTAAATGCGGACGTTCAAGCTAATCTCGTAGGTCAGTTTTCAAGCGTTGAAAAGGAGGACAATCCTATCCGGTCTTTGATTGGTGAGTCCTCACATTTTTACCGTTTTCTTCTTCAATTCCAATTTGCTTTAACTTGCTGGTTTTGACTAATGTTAACTGCTAGTCAACATTTAGTTTTAAACAATCTACCAGCTCCTTTTGGAGAATAAATATTGAAAAGATGAAGGTAGTATTAATATTTTAAAAGGTTTGGGACTTGCTGCTGCTCCTGTGTGTATATGTAGGGGAGTAAGGGATGTTTCAGAGCCTTCTATCTTACTATCCAGACAGTAGATTTTTTACGAGGAAAATAACAAAATGCTGCCAAGTAATGTTAAAATTTAGACCCATAGGATAGTTCACACCAACTGACTATGTTCACAGAAAGTAGACATCAGCAGTACGTGAGCTAGCCTCAGTCAGCCGAAGCCCCTTCTTGTCAGGCAGAAGGAGACAGAATGAGAACGCTATGGAACTTCGAGGCACAATGGGCGGGTTTTTGTTGTACTTGTTTGCTGAGAAAATGAATGTCTGGGTGTCAGTGCTGTGTTGGGAAGTTGGGAAAATGGAGGATGTATCAAGTAGGACATTTTCTGTTGCTTGTGACCAAGAATCTAAACTAGCTTAAGCCAAAAGAGAATGTACTTTCTCATGTAACTGAAAAGAGGAGAGGTAGGGCTGTCTGCAGGTCCAGCTTAACCAGAGCTCAGCCTGTGTCCCCAGCACTAGTTTCCCCACTTCCAGCCCTCGGCACTGCCTTCCTCTGGGCTGGCTGCCTCACAGTGAGACAGCTTCAGCTCAAGCCTACATCTTCTCGTGTTTATTTCTATTTTATTTATTATTTTTGTTAATCCTCACCCAAGGATATCTTTGCCATTGCCTTTTAGAGAAAGTGGAAGATGGAAAGTTGGGGGGAAAGGGAGGAGAGATGGAGAGAGAGAGAAACATCAATGGAAGAGAGATACATCAATTGGTTGCCTTCCACACACAAACCCCAATGAGGGCCGGTTACAGAACCTGCAACCCAGGTACATGCCCTGGACTGGGAACTGAACCCGCAACCCTTTGGTGCATGGGCTGACACTCTAACTACTGAGCCACACCAGCCAGGGCTCTTCCCCCGTTTAAAACAAGGAGCTGGCCTCCCTGGCAGCTCATTGGCTCCAGTTGGCCTGACTGTGGGTCATGTCCATTCTTGAGTCAGTCGTGGTGGCCAAAGGGGAAGGAACTTAGGGTCCAAGACTTGTGTTCACTATGGAGCCAGGGGGAGTCACTTTTGCTGTAACACCTGGTCTGAGAATAGGGGACAGGTGGTTTCCTCCAAACAAAATCGGGTGCTGTGGTCAAAAGAAGAGGGAGCAGGTGATCACGTGGGGCACAAAGCAAGTGTCTACTTTCAAGAGTGAGAAATAAAGACTAGAAGGAAGAAGGGAGTGCAGAATAGAACACAATAACATCCTGGGACTAATCTGCAAGTTTTCGAATTACAACATTGACTTCCTTAAGAACACAAATACTTGTTATTATTTATTTGAGGCTCTCAAATAGTTTTTCTCATCCCTATCCCCGGAGACACGGAATGCTCGGGATCTAGGCCACACAGGCCACTTAAAAGCTCGAGGCCTCAGCCCTCCCAGAAAAGAGCAGTCTAGTGCGCGGCACTGCAGGCTGCCACAGGAAGCAGTTGATCACACATGACCACAGCCGCCTGTGGCTGAACCTTCTACTGCGTGACCTTCACTGGTGATGAGTCTGCCAGTACAGCCCGTTCTCTCTAGCTGAAGAGCTGATCCCTGGGAGATGGTGTTCCTCAGGGGAAGAGGGGCAGACACTGCAGTCTCTGCCACATGTCGCTTGTCCCCCACTGTGTGCAGGCCTCAGGATGGGATGCTGTATCCTCGTACCGTGCTGGGCCCATAGAGGACACTTAATAAATATTTGTGGCAAGGGCGAAGGCAGTGGAGACTTAGTGGTTAAGTGACTCCCCCAAGATCACAGAACTAGCCGGTTGCAGAGTTGGGAGTCTTAGTGAGCCTGTCAAAGGCCAGAGCGCATGTTCTTTATTGCTTTGATTGGAACCAGAACATCTAAGTGTCCTCTGGTAAAGCAACTTTTTTCCGCCCCTCTTTCCCCAGTCCAACTTTCCTGTTCTTTTAAAAATTTAAGCGTTTTTTTTTAAAACCTCATTCAAAGTATTGTTGCCTAGCAACTTGAATGACTCACTAGAGCGGCTCTCTTGCGACTCTTGAAGCCAAGAGCACGCCTTTGGCAGGGAGTAGGTTTGGCTGCTTCTAACTGGACAAATGTGTCTGTCATTTTAGTCTTGGCCTAACAACTGACTCATCCACAGTGGAGACCGAGCCACTTCTCAGCATAATCACAGTTTTGAGAGAGTTTTATCCTTTGAGCAATCTCGTGGGAAACCTTTTGGCCATATCTGTGAGGACAATGGACCTGGGCTCTGGGGAGTCCGGCAACCAGTCCAGCGGGAACTTTAGCGCACGATTGATTCGTGATGTCCTGCCGCAGAGGAGTTAGGCGAAATGAAGCTCTTAGAGACATAAAAAGCTTGACCAGCATTGGCCATGGTTCTCCTTCCCTGTGCACGGAACCCACGTGGTCTGCCTTCTGTTGTTCCTAGTTGTTTTACTGTTTGTTTACAAGGCAATTACAGCTCCTACTGTATTCTTAGACTTTTAAAAAGATAATCAGAAAAGCTTCCTTTCAAGCTAATGTTTAAAAAATGCATCCCTAAACCAGGTACATGCTATTGGTAGCTTACCTACTCTATTATTTGCATGCTTATAGCCATCTGCATTAAAAAAATTTTTTTTTAATTGTATGGGTTGTGCATACATGAGTAATTTCTTCTTGTCGACAATTATGGGCAAGGCTCAAGTTACCTTTGACTGCCTTTTCCAGCCCCATTCCTCCCTGACTCCCCTTTTTTTCAGTTTGGCATTGATCTTTATAGACCTTTTTCATTCTATTCTTACTTAAATTCAGTCAGCATTTGTGACATGCCTGCCACATGCCAGAATAGGGATATCCTATATAATAAAAGCCCAGGTGGTGTCACACCCTCACACAATATCATCATACCACCTTGTGGCAGCCATGTGCACACTGGAGGTGGGACCCAGCGGCCACTCTGCAAGGTGAAGCTTGGGAGTCCCATAACTCTGTACAGCATGGAGGAGGCCGGTCCCAGCATCTCCGCTGCCTCGTGTGGAGGAGGCGCGTCCTGGTGGAGGAGGCAGGTTGCTGCAGGAGAGGGCAGTTGTGCATGTTCAGGCCAGAAGGGGAGGGCAGTTATGGACTATCAGGCTGGCAGGGGAGGGCAGTTGGGAGTGATCAAGTCCCAGCAGGGGAGGGCAGTTAGGGGCCATCAGGCCAGCAAAAGAGGGCAGTTGGGGGTGGTCAGACTGGCAGGGGAGCAGTTAGGCATCATCAATCAGGCTGGTGGAGGAGCAGTTGGGGCAATCAGGCAGGCAGGCAGAAATGGTTAGGGACAATCAGGCTGGCAGGCAGGCAAGCAATTAGGAGCCAGCAGTCCCAGATTGTGAAAGGGATCCCAGATTGGAGAGGGTGCAGGCCAGGCTGAGGGACACCCCTCCCATGCACGAATTTCATGCACCAGGCTTCTAGTAAAGATAAAAAAGAGTAGCCCTGGTCTTCAGAGAACTCATCTAAGCAGGAAGAGAGACACACATTTTCAGTTAACAATAATATGGTGTGATAGTCTGACAGATAGCGAAAGCCACAGAAGGAGATAACTTTAGGCTTGGCATTGAAGGATGCTTTTGACTTGGGGCAGAGAGGAGGAGAGATGGAAGAACATTCTAGTAAGAGGAAGCAATTCTGGCTAAGACATGGACATGGGCTATTGGGAATTTTGAGTTCTAGGACAGATCTGGCTAGAATGTGCGACTTTTGGGAGAAGCATTCGGAGATAGGAATGTCATTAATGTCGTTGTCTGCATTTGATGGCATTTATTCTCCTTAGTGCTCCTTCTTTTTGAGATTTCTGTTTCCAAGGCCAAAGAAAGGCCTGGAAGCAGCATGAGCCGTAGCAGGTCTGGTTTGTCCGGTACTTCAACAGCCCGATTTCCCTATGATTTGCTTGCTTTGTGAAGTAGTCTCAAATGCAGATCATTGAAGTAGGGACACAAAAGGTGAAGAAGATGGCAAATTGGAGTGCCAGCTGGGGTGACCCTTCTTCAGTGCCTTCAGATTGTTGGCCACATGTTGGGTGGACATGTGATTTTTTGTCCAAACCGGGACACTTTTGAGAGTGCTCTTTTAATTATGCCAACACAGCAGGTGTAAATTCCAACTGCTCTGGGAAAACCTGGATGTGTGGTCACCCTTACCATGTGGTAATTGGGCCCACCAGTTAACCAGATCTCTAGACTTTTTTGAGAGGAACCAGAAATTTGGATTTCTACATGAATTCCCCTGACCTTAAGTGGTTTATTTTTTAAAAGCACTACGTGGCCAAGACTGGTTTGGCTCAGTGGATAGAGTGTCGGCCTGTGGACTGAAAGGTCCCAGGTTCAATTCCGGTCCGAGGCATGTACCTTGCTTGCAGGCACAACTCCAGTAGGGGATGTGCAGGAGGCGGCTGATCGATGTCTCTCTTTCATCGATGTTTCTCACTTTCTATCCCTCTCCCTTCCTCTCTGTAAAAAATCAATAAAATATACGTGGACCAAAGTGGTAGTGTCAGTTTACAACATCTGTTTCAGTGTACATAACTAAAGTGACAAGCATTAAATATTGAGTTTTTGTAAAAGAGTCCCTGCCTTACCCCTTATGTGCACTGCATTTTAATCAATTAGCTATTGTCGCACAAGTCACCCTCAGACTCCATAACTTAAACAAAAAGTAAATATTTATTGTTGCTCACCAGTCTTTGGGGCAATGGGGTAGTTCTTTTGGTCTTGCTGGACTCACACATGCCTACATGGTCAGCTGTGGCTTGGACAGGTAGCCCTGCTGATGTCGGCTGGGCTCTCAAGCGTTTGAGAGTTGGTTGGCTATGGTGACCTAGGATGGCTCAGCTAGAAGAGCTGCAGTCTTCCATCAGGGCCAGGCTTGTTCACCGGGTAGGTAGAGAAAGCAGATGCGAACCTTGCATCTTTAGGCCTCTGTGTAGAACTAACATACCAGTACTTACTCTGTGTTCTGTATTGGCCAAAGGAATTCATAAGGCCAGTTACAATTCAAAACATGGGGAAACAGACCAATGGGAAGAGTGGTAAAGCTACCTTGTAAAGGGCATGGATATAGGGAGGGAACAGAATTGGGAATAAGATTATAACCCACCTACTATAATTGCCATTCTCATGTTTTAAAAAGCATGTGCTTTATTAACGGGACAGATAAAGATACCTTCTTTTCTCCCAGATAAACGAATCCAGCTATACTTGAAGAGCCTACTTGGTCTTCCAAGCCCTCAGAAATGCCTGCCTCCCATACCCGGCGGTCTTGCCGTCATTCAGCAGGAGCTGGAAGTGCTAGGTTGTCAATATGCTAACATTGTGAATCTCAACAAACAAGTATACGGACCATTTTACGCAAATATACTCCGGAAGCTGCTCTTTGGGGAGGAAGCCACAGGGAAGACAGATGCTTCATCTTCTGTTAACTAAAGAGGCACTGACGCTGGACAAGAGCTTGGAAACCCGTACGTCAGTGTGGAGGCTGTTTCCATCGGAGGCTTTACGGATGCGGCACATTCTCAGTCCTGTTGGCGGTGCAGTGTTAGCCCAAACCTGTGTAACCCAGTAACAGGGACACGCACATCATACACACCCTACTCGTGTATCATTTTCAAGTTCAAAAGAGATGTTTTTCATGATAAGAAAGCAATTTGTAATTAATTATATTACCCACATAATACTTGTGTTTTCTTAAACATTTATATCTGACTTATTCATTCAACCCTTAAGGAGTTGTATTTCCGCTATCAAACCTAATGATTTAATATTGGTACAACTTAAAAGGTTGAAAGTTGTGATAATAACCAAGGAGATTGATGTTCTGAACACATGATGTAAAGTAAGCATAATTGTATTTGAGATGTACAATGAAAAAAAAAATAAAAGACATGTACAAGGAAATTTTATTAATGTGTAATAGAAACTTACATAGTAAGTCCTAAATTCCTCAAATGTGCCAGATTCACATTTTATAATACCAATTGTCAGTATTTGTGTAGAATTTAAATTTATTTTATATATTTTAAAGCTATATGCAAATTTTAAATAAAACCTCCATTGTTCATGTAGTGAAATTAGAAGCTAATCCCTTCTAAGATTTTATTCTGGAGGTTGGTTTATTCTTGCAATTTATCCTGCTCTCTGAGAGAAACAATTTTTGCACAAATCTCTTAGTGAATGTCTTTGCATTTCTCAGGCCATTGGTAAGGTTTGTATAAGATTTTAATATTTTTACATAAGGCAGGAATGGTTTGATTTGGTTTACTTATAAGAAGAAGGGAAGTTTAACAAGAAAAAGAAGTGCCAGGAGATTCCCATTCTCAGTGAAGTTCACGTGAGAGAAGTAGTTGAACTTTGGATTTTTTAACCACATAACTCCCTAGCAAATGCCTTCTGTGCTGATTAGATACATACCCTGCTATGACTTAGGCCTGTGGTCGGCAAACCGCAGCTCGCGAGCCACATACGGCTCTTTGGCCGCTTGAGTGTGGCTCTTCCACAAAATACCACAGCCTGGGCGAGTCTATTTTGAAGAAGTGGTGTTAGAAGTTTAAAAAATTTGATTTTCAAAAGAAATTTTCAATCGTTGTCCTGTTGATGTTTGGCTCTGTGGACTGAGTTTGCCGACCACTGACTTAGGCGATCTTCTAAGCATCGTTATCATTTGACATTCTTGAGCATGAAGCAATTTTGCCAAGTCGGCACTGGTTGTCATTAGAGAAAGCCGCTTGTCCTGGAATTTGCATGCTTTTTTGAAGTGTTCAAGGAAACGTTTCCGTTTGCGCGGACTCAGTCGAGAAAGTGCTTTATTTGCTAAAAGACATATTTTGATGGTTTTGTTTTTAAGGACTCAGTAGGCTGCTGGGGAAGAGTGGGTATGACGTTCAAGTTCTTTCTTTCTCATCCCTTTTGCCTCACCACGACCTCCACCACGATGGTGCTGCTCCTTCATTTGACAAAATTCTAGGAAATGATTGTGTGAATAAATTATCTCCAATCTCCGCAATTTGGAGGGATCTGCCAAAATCGGAGGAAATTTGGGGAGTCATTTTTCTCTCTCACAATAACCAGTACCGAAATCAACCAGTCTGTGCATTTCAGCAGGGGCTTGTGAGTGGAAACCTACCGAGGGAGGAGCCCATCGCTGGTCTTACCATGCCCTCCTCCTGTGCTCCCACCCTGCCCGCGCTTTTCTATGCTCAGAAACCATAAGGTGCTGAAGATTTCGTTTTCATTTCCTCTTAAATTGAAGTGGTTTTCAACTGTTCACTTTGGGGCATGGGCAGTTAAGCGGAGGTCTAATAGGGCAAAGTAATGGATTGTGTGATTTTTGTTGTTGTTATTGCGGAGGTGACCTGTATACTTCTCAGGAAGACAGGTGCACTTTTTAATGATCAGATTGGAATCCAGCTGGTGTTCTTATATACTTGATTATACTGCGATTGCCAGCAGGAAAACAATGTGCAAACATTTTTTAAAAATGTATTTTAAATGAAGGGCATTCTGCTTTTTTTTTTTTTTAAGTGGCAAAGTAAATCTCAATGTCTCAAGTCTGGATTTAGGCAACTACATTTATTAGGATTTTTTTGCATCATATCTCTTAGCATGTTGTTTATTTGTGTTTTTTTTTTTTTTACCTAAATGTTTACTTCTACTATTAAGGTTTTCTTAACATGGTCTTGTTTTGTAATGTCAATTTTATTAAACACCATACATACATTTTCATTCTCCTACTGCTAAGACATGTATTGTGTGCACTGTTAAATTTTAAACATTAAACATTATTTCAACATAGCTAGTGTCTGTTTGTCTTCAAAACCACTTTTGGGGAGCTCACTCTACAGTCTTTTTGTATTTGTTCTAGAGATCCTTCTGCTGATCCTCAGACCCTTAGAGACACCAGATCATGTTCAGTAGTCAGCCGGTCAGCAAACACCTGTGAGCAATTTCTGTCCTCAAGGAATTTACTGCCCAGCCAGTGTGGCTCAGTGGTTGAGCATCGACCTATTAACCAGGAGATCACAGTTCAATTCCCAGTCAGGGCATATGCTGCGCTCTATCCCCAGCAGAGGGCATGCAGGAAGCAGCTGATCAGTGATGCTCATCATCATCGTTTCTATCTATCCCTCTCACTTCCTTTGAAATCAATAAAAAGTATATTTTTTTAATTAAAAGTTTATTACTAGGAAGGATGAAATTGTGAATAATTACAATAAAGTGTAACAAGGACTATAAAACAGGTACACACAGTGCTAGAGGGAAAATAATCAAACTCCATTTCCTAGAGATCATTCTTGAGCTAGAACATGGGAGATAAGCAGGAACTTGCCATGGATCAGAAAAAGCATCAGAAAAGCACAACAGGCCCCGGGCACATGAATACAATGGTGTGGAGAAGGGACCCGCATACAGTAGAAGGGTGAAACAAGGAAGGTAAACAGGTTCTGGGGTGTCATACTAAAACGTGTGGGTTTTGCCCTAAGATAAAGAAGCATTGACTCTTTTGAACCAGGAGAAGGTTACCGACAAATTACTGTTTTGGAGAGATTGCCCTGGCAAAGAACACTTCCTGCTGGTGCTGGAATAACCCTGTGTCGTGTGTATATGCATACATGCACTTACACCTGAGCACAGAGTACACGCAGTAGAAGCAGATGCTGGCTCACCGAAGCAGAAGGGGTTTCCTGGAGAGGCATCGAGTGCCTCACAGAATCCACTTGACGTGGGCAATCAGGCTTGGGAAATGGGTAAGAACCAAGGCAATGCCAGCCGCAGAATGCCAACCAGACTGGGTTCAGGGTGTGGCTTCAGAGACTGCATTCTCCACTGTCCTTGCTTCTTTGTCCCATTTGCTTAAGTTTTAGCATCCCGGATATCAAAATGCAGTTGGAAGGATCTAAGTCAAGTGCCCAGACTCTGATTTGCGGGGATCTTAGACTCCTGTGGTCCCGACAAAGTCACCCCACTAGGGATTTCTCCTAAAATGGAAAGGTATAGTGAGGAGCAGAAAGCGAAAAACAAGTCAATGACCAGGTACATTCATAAATTCTTTAAAATTTGGAAGTAGGAAGTGTGTGAGACCACCTAGTCCAGCATGGCCTCTGAGAATGACACCAAAAGATGACTCAGGGAAGGGCATAGTCACAAGGAGTCGCCCTTTATTGCGGAACAAAGGCTCCCAAGTCACGGTGGCCTCAGTGTAGCCTTATTTCTCAAATTACAGTTCAAAGCAGGGGGTACGTTGCTTGGGGGTGGGGGGGTAATCATTCAGCCACTCAAAGACCCACTTCCACCCATCTTGGGATTCAGCTGAACCCTACATCCTCAGAGTCTTCTCATTCACCCAGTAGACGGGGAAAGAAAGAACTGCCCATTTCCACGAATGGTCCATTCCAGAACCCAATTCCCCGGCCTCATCTCAATGCAAGGGAGGCAGGAAAATGTGCCTAGGAGAAAGAGGCTGACGTGAATACTACTGGCAAGCATCCAGCTTCCTTGAATATGACCCCCATGAACCTTTTTTTCATGAAAATAAGTTTAAAATCGTGTCTGTTCTGATCTTTCAGTAGCTCCCCAGAGCACTGTGATGGAATGATTTTGAAGCAGTAGAGAATTCCAGAATTCAATTGGTAAAGTATGCCATGGGCATGGGGAATGTCACCTCTTGTGCAACATTATTTTTATTTCTCACTTGACCCCCTTTTGAAACTGAAGCTAAGCCTGTTCTAACTCTGAGCATGTTAACTTGCAGAATTTTTCGATCCTTTAGGAAAAGAGGCGTGAGACTGGGAATCACAGGTCTGAGTCATGGGACTGGGAGTCACAGGCTCACTAGTTAATAGCTATGTGAACCCAAGCCAGTCTTCTTTTTTTTAACATGTTTTATTGATTTTTTAAAAATATACTTTAATGAATTTTACAGAGAGGAAGGAAGAGGGATAGAGTTAGAAACATCGATGAGAGAGAGAGACTTCGATTAGCCACCTCCTGCACACCCCCTACTGGGTATGTGCCCGCAACCGAGATACATGCCCTTGACCGGAATCGAACCTGAGACCTTTCAGTCTGCAGGCTGATGCTCTATCCACTGAGCCAAACCGGTTTCGGCTGTTTCATTGATTTTTTACAGAGAGGAAGGGAGAGGGATACGGAGTTAGAAACATCGATGAGAGAGAAACATCCATCAGCTACCTCCTGCACACCCCCCACTGGGGATGCGGCCCCAACCAAGGTACATGCCCCTGACCGGAATCGAACCTGGGACCCTTCAGTCCGCAGGCCTAAAGCTTAAGCTCTATCCACTGAGCCAAACGGATCAAGGCTCAAGCCAGTCTTTGATCTCCCAGATGGAGGTTGCCGACCTTACACCTGCCTAACCTACTGCCCCCCTACCCCACACAGCTATGGTGAGAATCAGATGAGATAATGTACTTGAAACTGTCTGCAAATCCTGAAGTACAATGCAGCCAGCACGCATTGTAATAACTGCAATTTATCAGCCCGAAATCTCTTTCAAGCTTCACGAGGTTTTAGCAAAGTGAGGTGCGATGATTAAGTACTTACGTACACAAGAACACAGAATCGTCGTATCTCATCAGAACCATGGCTCATTAAGTTCGGTATTGTCATTGGGAGAGAAACTCAAGGGTATGTGGAAGGCCGCGGTGATTGTCCTTGATGTCAACTTCAAAGGAGAACTGACAAAACCCAACATGTTCCGATTTCCTTTTATTAATCAAACGTGACTTTATTCTTCACGATTTAATCGAAGGAGCTTTGTATTATCAACGTGTTCACTCTTGTTCTCCGGTTTTGAAGTGAAGCTTTACCTTTTCATTCCTGAGCTTGCTGTGTCAGCCTCTTTCAGCTTCCAAAGGAAGGCACCTCGGGGTTTGGTGGAAGGCTTTATGAAAAGAAAGGAAACCCAGGAATCCGTCCCAGCAGCTGCGCTGGCAGACTTGGTGGAGAAGCTGAATGTAACGTTTTCCCTTCAGGATAGAGTGAAATAAGAACAGCCCCCAAGCACTTACAGATGGCAGGGACCACCCTAAGCACCTGATATAAATGGTCTCATACAACTGCACGATAGGCAGGCTCTCTCGTTTTTTCCATGTGTGCAAAATGAGATCCAGAGAGGCTAAGGGAGTCGTCCAAGTTCACAGAGCTGGTAAGTGTATTTGAACTCAAAGACTTGACCTCTGGAATGCATGGTCTTTTTTTTTTTAATATATTTTATTGATTTTTTACAGAGAAAAAGGGAGAGAGATAGAACGTCAGAAACATCAATGAAAGAGAGACATCAATCAGCCGCCTCCTGCACGCCCCACAGTGGAGATGTGCCCGCAACCAAGGTACATGCCCTTGACCGGAATCGAACCCGGGACCTTTCAGTCCGCAAGCCGATGCTCTATCCATGGAGCTAAACCGGTCTTGGCCATGCTCTTAACTATTTGCTACATTGATTTTCTTAGATCACCAAGGGAAATTGTGTGTTTTTGTTTTTTGTTTTTGCTATTGTTAATCCTCACCCGTGAATATTTTTCCATTCATTTTTAGAGAGTGGAAGGGAGGGGAAGAGACAGAGAGAGAGTAATATTGATGTGAGAGGGATCCATTCATTGGTTGCCTCCAGCACACTCTCTGAACAGGGTCAGGGATGGAGACTGAAACCCAGGTATGTGCCCTTGACCGGAAGGAATTGAACCCAGGACCCTTCAGTCTGTGGGCCAAGGCTCTATCCAATGAGTCAAACCAGCTAGGGCAGAAAATTTACTTCTTATTGTCATGTTGCTACCAAATGCTGACTTGATATTTACTTCTCTGCTGCTGCTTCTGTTGCTGGCCTCTCTTTTGGTTCATCTTCATTAAAAAGTCCCAGGAGAGAATATGTTTGGGTCTAACTTGCCACTATTCAGTATGGACAGCCCCTGTCCCTCTGTCCCTCATTGGGTAGGGGACCGCATGACAAACCACCTCAGCTCCCTTACAGGACCGTCTTTGGAAGATTCCTGGCCCTACTGCTTTGGACAGGATGATAATGTCAAAGGATGCAAAACAAGGCTTTTTGGAACAAGGCCTGTGGGTACAGCAGGCAGCTGGAGGTTTGTGGACCAACCCTGTCTTACTCAAAACGCAGAATGTTGGAACTCCCATTGGACCCAGTGAACCCACTTCAAGGAATATATCCCAAGAAACTAGAAACACTTGATTTCTATAGCAGAGTAAATTGGTCATAGAACTAGAGAAGACCAGAACCAGGTTGGAGAAAGGATAAGGGCTCTTCGGTGTGAAAGGCCAGGGCAGAGGGGGAGTCTTGGAAGTGGGTCATTTCACAGGCAGCAAGGTGAGGAGGAAAACATCAGAAGTCTCCACTGCAAGCAGAGAGCATTCTGCATTTTTAAATTTTTATTGATTAAGGTATTACATGTGTGTCCTTATCTCCCCCGTTACCCCCACCATCCCCCCCCCACTCATGCCCTCACCCCCCTATTGTCTGTGTCCATTGGTTCGGCTTATATGCATGCATATAAGTCTCTTGGTTGATCTCTCCCCCTTACCCCACCCTCCCCTTCCTTCCCTCTGAGGTTTGACGGTCTGATCGATGCCACTCTGTCTCTGGTTCTGTTTTTGTTCATCAGTGTATGTTGTTCATTATATTCCATAAATGATTGAGATCTCTGACTGGCTTATTTCACTTAGCATGATGCTCTCCAGTTCCATCCATGCTGTTGCAAATGGTAAGAATTCCTTCTTTTTCACCGCAGCGCAGTATTCCATTGTGTAGATGTACCACAGTTTTCTAATCCTCGCATCTGCTGATGGGCACTTGGGCTGTTTCCAAATCTTAGCTACAGTGAATTGTGCCGCTATGAACATAGGGGTGCCTGTATCTTTCTGATTGGTGTTTCTAGTTTCTTGGGATATATTCCTTGAAGTGGGTTCACTATTGATCTGCATGAGTTCGTTTTTAAAAATATATATTTTATTGATTTTTTTACAGAGAGGGAGAGAGATAAGAGACATCAATGAGAGAGAAACACCAATCAGCTGCCTCCTGCACAACCCCTACTGGGGATGTGCCCGCAACCAACTATGTGCCCTTGACCGGAATCGAACCCAAGACCTTTCAGTCTGCAGGCCGACCCTCTATCCACTGAGCCAAACCGGTATAGGCGAGTTCATTTTTTTAAGTCCTCACCCAAGGATGTTTCCATTGATTTTAGAGAGGAAGGGAGGGGAAGAGAGAGAGAGAGAGCAATGAAGAGAGAGACGGAGACAGAAAGAACATGCATGTGAGAGAGAAACATCATCGGTTGCCTTCCCTATGAGCCGGGTGCGCATGGAATGATGCTCCAACCAACTGAGACAATTGGCCAGAGCCTGAGTTCATGTTAAATTAGGGATACCACGCCTTCGTCTTTTATCAACTTGTGTTTGTTTAAAAAAACAACAACTTATTCATGGTGATTTTTAAAAATTTGTTCAGACAACAAATATTTTAATGGACTCATGAAAATACGATTAGAATTATATTGCCAAATCTATGAATATTTCCCTTTATAATTTCTGACTGTTGCCACCCTCGAAGGCCCTCATCACCACAACGTTATATATATATTCAGTTGCATTTTCTCCTGTTTTGTTAACATTTAAATATTTCATCTATATAGGATTTAATTTTTTTCTAAATGCCTAATCAACTGTTCCAACATCATTTATTAGATAACTCAATTTCCCCTACAGATTTAAAATGTTACCTTTTCATACTCCAGTTCCCTATGTGCTGATATTTATTCCTGGACTTTATATCCAGTCCTTTTAGAACTGTACTCTACGCTTAGGTGAGTTAACACCTCATTTTATGGTTATTTTAATAGTTGTATAATATTCTATCACGTGCACGCATTATATTTTTTTAACCAGTCTCCCCTACTTCCTGGCATTTGGTAAATTTCCTATCTATTCATACTACACCACGTGTCCTTTTGGGTTAAATTACGCAAATTTCCTGCTTCGGTTGGCTCACGTTTCGCAAATTATCCCGTTCGCCCCTTTCTCTGAATTATTTTTTAAAATTACAACCAATTTGCTCCATTGCTCTCAATGACAGGATAACTGGCAATGAACCAGTCCTGCGGGGTTGGGGATTACCCGGCGAGATTTCCGAGCGACACTAGCGAGCGCAGCTTCCCAGCTTCGCCTCAGCCACATCCGGGTTCCACCTCAGGTCCAGGCCGGGAGCAGGCGGAACCTTTGTGTCGCGCCTTCCATCCACCCGCGCGGCGGGGACCGTTTAGGCCGCGCGCACCGCTCGCTGCGGCCGCTGCAGTTCGCTGGGGCCGGCGCGGGCTGGCGCGGGGGGCTCCCGTCTGCTTCTTCCGTGGCCGTGAGCAGCATGGACGTGCTTGCGGAGGAATTCGGGAACCTGACCCCGGAGCAGCTAGCTGCGCCCATACCCACCGTGGAGGTAAAGCCCGGGCGCGCGCGGAACGGAAGGGGCCGGGAGGCGTCCCAGGGGGCGGTACCCTGAGCGCACTCGAGGGTGGGGGGCGGGTCGTGGCTTCCGCGGATGCTCAGAACCTCGCGCATGCTCAGTCCTCTGCGCTGGGGACCGTGCTTTCCCCAGTCGGTCTTCGCTCGCTCGTTCGGCCCTTCCCAGCCCCCCTGTGTGTGGGCAGCATGGGTCCTCGCGCCCACCTTTGGCGGACACGCTCCGTCTTCGCGGGCTTGTAGAGGACACCGAGGCCCAGGGAGTGTAGGCCCCTTCCCTGAGGTCCCACAGCTGCCTGTGCCGGTTAAACCAAAGCGTCTCAGCGCCAGGCTAAGTGATCCGCCCTGTCAACCGGGAATTCAAATTTGGACTGCAGACTTTTTTTTTTTAAAATCACATGGCAACTACCACAATTGAAAATCATTTATTTATCTTTCTTTTTTAATTGATAAATAGATAGATAGATAGTTAAATCACATGGCAACTACCACAATTGGAAATCATTTATTTATCTTTCTTTTTTAATTGATAAATAGATAGATAGATAGTTAAATCACATGGCAACTACCACAATTGGAAATCATTTATTTATCTTTCTTTTTTAATTGATAAATAGATAGATAGATAGTTAAATCACATGGCAACTACCACAATTGGAAATCATTTATTTATCTTTCTTTTTTAATTGATAGATAGATAGATGATAGATATAGATAGATAGATCTTTCTTTTTTAATTGATAGATAGATAGATGATAGATATAGATATATATATTATTGATTTTTTACAGAGAGGAAGGGAGAGGGATAGAGAGGTAGAGACATCGATGAGAGAGAAACATCCATCAGCTGCCTCCTGCACACCCCCCACTGGGGATGTACCAAACCTGGGACATTTCAGTCCGTAGGCCGATGCTCTATCCACTGAGCCAAACCGGTTTTGGCCTGCAGGACTATTTTAAACGCCCTGAAAATTCACTCAGAATTTTGCCAGGGTGTTTCTTGGGAAGTAGCCCCACAACTTTCATTACATTCTCAGAAATGAAGGATAACTGCCCTGGAGTGGCAGCTTGCCTAATGCAGTTAAGCTGTTGACATTATTTTCTGGAAAGACACGTGTTACATACTAGAGGCCCAGTGCATGAAATTCGTGCACAGGGTGTGTGTGTGTCGCTCAGCCCAGCCTGCACCCTCTCCAATCTGGGGCATCCTCTCATATTGTTGGTTTCATTTTGATTTACTTTCTTTCACTTATTGTTATAAAGTGAGTCATTTATGATACATTAAAATAACGTAAAAATATGTGGTTGCTTACACACATCCTGACACTCTTACTATTTTGATTCACAGGAAAAATGGAGGCTGCTTCCAGCATTTTTAAAGGTAATGAGTCCTTAGTGATTAATTTTCTGATGAAAAGTCAAGAAATAAGCCTTTTGTTAAGATTAAATTTTTATCACCTTTTTTTACTTCATACAATTGTGTATATTGCTAGATTCGAGAAATACAAGGAATTATAAGGCAGTATTCCTGCTAGTTGGGGAAGTGGTAATCTGAGTTTAGAGAGGAAGTAGTATACATTGTAGCATGGCGGATCAGAAGAGACTATTAAATCCAAGGGGTGGAAACTTGAGGAAGGTAGACATCATCATTATAAGGTTGAATTTTTCTCCCCAACTATCAGGACTACTTCAAAATATGGGGTGGTTGTTTTATAAGCCAGTGAGATTCCCAATAAGGAAGTATAATTAAAACACAAGTTCTATGACTATATATCAAGAAAGTTCTAGAAGTGTTGAACTAATTGTGTTTAAAAATTAACGAAAGAAAATGAACAGGGGGGAGCCGGGGGGGGGGAATGAAGGGGGGGAAAGGTAAGAGCAGAGGGTGGGGTGGGAACTGGGTGGAGGGGAGCTGTGGAGGGAAAAAGGAACAATTGTAATAATCTGAACAATATAGATTTATTTTTTAAAAAATAAAATGAACACGTACATCCTTTTAAATCTTAAGATTTTGGAGTTTGTGTGTTTATTATTTCACTATTTTCCATAGCAGTACACAGCACTATCTGTGTACAGCTATTACTGACTTCTGAGATGAAAAGTAAGTCCCTGCTAGCTGGTATCTGTTCTTAGGATTTTTGAGTTTCACCTGCTTTCAGTATCAAATACAAGTACGTTTTTGTTTTTTTTTAATATATTTTATTGATTTTTCACAGAGTGGGATAGAAAGTTAGAAACATTGATGAGAGAGAGACACCAATCAGCTGCCTCCTGCGTGCCCCCTACTGGGGATGTGCCCACAACCAATGTACGTGCCCTTGACTGGAATCAAACCTGGGACCTTTCAGTCTGCAGGCCATCGCTCTATCCACTGAGCCAAACCGGTTTCAGCTACAAGTATTTTCTTAATAGAGATTCTTATTTTTCCTCCCTCATTCTTCTATAAAGTAATATGAAAGACCAGTTTGATGTGTGAAAATCATAAAATTGCCCAGGTAGGAGAAAGATAAAAAAAGTAAATGGGCATTGTTTGAGGGGGAAGAGATGATATTATGCTCAGTTGCTATATTTTTTTGAAAATTCAAAATATGTAGAGAAAATATACCTTATTTATTAGCTTGTGTGAAATCATTAGGTATGTTCAAATACTTGTATCTTGATTTCCCAAAGTCAGGTTGCTTCTCAAGGAGGAAAATTGGAGGATATTCTAGTAGGATGGAGAAGAAATGGAATGAAGACATAAGTGTAAAGCTTTACTAAATTCATGAATTTTTTCCCCTTTGGTTTTGAGAAAAATCTGATGATTACCTATGATTAGAGTCTATTATACTATCTGCTAAAACCTACTTTTGTTACTAATCTATTGTTTCCCCTTTTCTATTTAGGTGAAAGGCCTTGTAAAACAGCACATAGATTCCTTCAACTATTTCATTAATGTAGAGGTAAGCATCAGATCTTAGAAGTAGAGGCAGCTAAGAATTAATTGGAAGCCAGAGTTTTTCCTAATGCTACTCTTTCCACGGCAGATAAAGAAGATCATGAAAGCCAATGAAAAGGTTACAAGTGATGCTGACCCCATGTGGTACCTAAAGTAAGAAATCCAACGATCAGTTACTCTTTTGATAATGTCTAACATTTTAAAAAGTGGATGTAGTTTTACCCAAACTCTTTTTAATCTGTTTTATAAGTTAATTATCAAATGTTGAATTTTTAATTGGTAAACTAATTCTAAACATAGCATTATGATTAAGAAGTTACTAAAACTATTAGGGTTTTACATTTTTGAAAAATAAAAATTACAAAAAATAGTACAATGTTCTCATTTTATTCTTCACTCAGCTTCTGCTATTGTTAACATCTTATATTATAGCACAATTAAGCAAAACCAGGAAATTAGCATTGATATAATATTAGCAACACATCTATAGATCTTATTTAAAGTTTTCCCGCTAATGTCCTTTTTCTGGTTCAGGGTTCAATTCAGGACCCCACAGTATGTTTAATTGTCATGCCTCTTCACTCTCTTCCAGTCTATGACAGCTCTTTAAGAGTTCTTGGTCTTTCATGACCTTGACACTTTTGAGGAATTCTGGTTGGTTGTTTTATAGAAGCTTCTTCTATTACAAATGAGCATATATATTTTCCTCCTCATATCCTCTTCTCTCTTAAATGAATCATAGCATACTATAGGTACTCTCTTGTACTTTGCTTTTTTTAGTATCATTTTAAGGAAGCTACATTTCTAGGATTTTTGTAGAGATTTATATTACTTTTTAAATATTTTTATTGATTTCAGAGAGGAAGGGAGAGGGAGAGAGAGATAGAAACATCAGTGATGAGAGAGAATCATTGATTGGCTTCCTCCTGTACACCCCACACTGGGGATTGAGCCGGCAACCTCAGTGTGTCCTGACGGGAATTGAACCATGATTTCCTGATTTACAGTTTAGTGTTCAATCACTGAGCCAGCTGGGCTACACTGTTTTTAAAAAAGATATTATGCCCAGAACCGGTTTGGCTCAGTGGATAGAGCATCGGCCTGCGGACTGAAAGGTCCCATGTTCAATTCCGGTCAAGGGCATGTACCTTGGTTGCAGGCATAAAATAAAATATATTTTAAAAAAAGATACTATGTTAAGAGTACTTTCCCTCCTTTGTAAAGTTATGTGTACTATGACTTGAAGAAGTTCTCCAATTATAATTTTTAACTTGTCATCCTTCAAGATAAACAATTGTCAAAGCATAATCCTATATTTATAAGGAAACTGCCTTTTGTTGTTTATATGTTCTTTGGAGAACTATAATTGGTAATAGAATAATTTGCTTTTCAGGTATCTTAATATCTATGTTGGGCTTCCTGATGTTGAAGAAAGCTTCAATGTAACCAGACCAGTGTCCCCTCATGAGGTAATTTTTAACCTTACTCTAACTGAATTTGTCTATTTAACTTAACGAGTCTGTGTCCTTAATATATACTCTTGAAAGATGATTTTAAAACAGGTAAAAAAAAAATTTCTTATGAGTCAAATAACCAAAATATACTATATTAGGAAACAGTTCTATACTGTTTAATTTATCATTTAATGTTTTTAATTTGCACTGTTATATAACTGTGTCCTATTTATATTTTTTCTGAGCATTTTAGTGGTATCTCTTAGATTTCAGAGAGGAAGGGAGAGAGGGAGAGAGAGATAGAAACATCAGTGATGAGAGAGAATCATTGATTGGCTTGTGCCTAGCTTAGTGCAGTTTTTGAGGGTCAGCAGGCATTGTGTTAGGGAGGGGAGACCAAGGATCAAGAGCTCACAGTCTAATGGAAGAGATGGATGAGAAGAAATTAAATACCAGATTATTAACAGATAGGCAGACAGGGTTATAGAATGGGTCTGTATATTGGTTTTTAACAGATACTAGACTTGTTTTCAAATTCTTCCTCTTAGTATCCAGAATTGGGAATTGATTCAGGGAATAAAATAATTTTTGTAGATATATCTGATTTGTATTAATATAATGTTAAAATAGCAATTATGGAACATAGCACAGCAATCTTATTAAACAACAATTAGGTGTTAGATTGTATGGTTGTGGTCTAAGTAAGGTTACATAGGAAGTATGAACAAGTAACCAGACATTTTACATAAACAAATTTTGGTACTACTTAGTCACCAATGTGTCTCAACATTGAGAGATACAAAAGAAATGAGACACATCCTTCCTCAAGGAGTTCCTACTCTTGTGGAGAGATTAAAATAATAAAACATGGGAAACAGAGACACCAGGGGTTACACACTTTGAGTATCTAGAATGATCAGGTGAGTAAGAGTAATATGTGAGGTTGTACTGAGTAGGAAGTGGTGAGGACTGTGGGGATATTGCAAGGTGTGTGCCCCAGTTTGGCTTTCTCCACCTCCCATTCCCTTTTGCTAGAACTTTCCTTTTTTTTTTTGAGAACTAAGCAGCCAATTAAGCAATTTCTAAGTTATTTAAACTATATTACTATAAACTATAAACTGAGTTCAGAAAAAGGAGAAGACAAAGTCTGAAGTAGTTCAAGAAGCTGAGGCTACAGTTGTCATTATAATTATTCTTATGTTGAAAAACATGTAAGTATTATTGTAATTAGAGAGGGTGTGGAGATTTCTCGGAGAGATTTGGACTCTTGGAGAATTGGGGAGAGGGGGAGAGCAGATGGGTGGGCAGTCGTGGGACCCACAGCAGGACTGGCGGGGCGCAGGTACTGCTGACAACACCAGAGCAGTCCTACTCCTGCAATAAGAGAGGCAGAGGTGATCCATGGAAGTAGTTCGGGAACCTACAAAGTTTGGTCCCAATTCTTACGACATCTGTTGAATTTCATTTCCATTTGAAGGGATAACTTTGTTAAAACCATAAATGTTTACCTATCATGGACATTACATTGGTTTTATTAATAACAACAAGATCATATTTATATAGTGTACTGTACTAGGCACAATTTAAAAAATACATATTTATGCTCTTGGGAATTAAAATTATTCTTATTCCCATTTTACATAGGAAGAGATGTAAAAGTTAAGTAGTAGAACCATGATTTGAGCACAGACAATAGAATCCATACTTTGAACCACCATGCCACACTGCCTTTGGTCTGACCTGAAGGAGGAGACGTGATCTAATTAAATATAAAGTAAATAATTTCTATTGGTCAATAATAGGAAGACCTAATATTTTTAAATTCCAGGCGCATTGATAAAGACTAGAAAAAGTTTAAGTCTAACTATCTTTGGTTCAGTAGAAACCAGAGAGATGATTCAGCACCATAAATTTTAAGGTTGATGGTCAGAGAAATTCCTTTTGAGACTAAAAGCCACCTGATGACCATCAATATAATGGGGAAGTCACTGGATCATTCTGATGAGGTTTCCTCTATCTGATCACATCTCAGGCAAGGGCATAATTTTTCGAGCCACATAAAACTTAGCAGCAATTTCTAAAGTTCCTCAAATGATTTGGCAAAATTATTAGAACAATGTGATGAATGATTTGTGCTGTAATCTATCACTTGTTAAGGAATTTTGTGATCTAGTTTTATTTGGAGAATAAAAGGTAGGATGGTTTAATCTTTATAGTTTGTGTGTATATACGTGTGTGTGTACTTTAGTTATCATTATGCTGGTTAACTGTTTTGAAAAAGGCAGGGACAAAGGTACGGGAGCAGACTGATGAAGGCATCAGATCAGTAAGCAGAGAATCAGTACCAGATTTATTGTTTCATATCTGGACTGGCAGGGGCAGAGATGCTGTGGTAATGTCTAGAGCTAGAGCTGGTATCAGTCCCCTCCAGGAGAAGGTAGACTCATTATTCCCAGTGCCCTAAGGTAGCATATGTAATAGCTCAGTATTCCAAGAACTGGTCCAAGTTCAAGGTGAGCCATACTTCTACTCAAGAAGGAGCTCTTTGGAGCTCTCAGCACCTTTCTTTTCCAGAGAGGAGAAGCAGTGACTGTCTGAATCTATTTTAGTGCCGCCTGCGGGACATGACATACTCTGCCCCCATCACAGTGGATATTGAATATACCCGAGGCAGCCAGCGGATCATCCGCAATGCTTTACCCATTGGCAGGTAAGAAATGATGTTGGTATTAGAGATACACTACCTGCATTCCAGCCCTGTGAGGTGTCCTTGAGCAACTAAAGTTTTCTTTGTCCATTTTCTCATCCGAAAAATGTGGGGAATGGTGCCTAGTTCATGGCTTATTTTCTGGATTCAGTGAGTCAGTAGATATAAAATACTTGAGCGGTATCCAGCACATATTTGTGGTTATTGTTTTTTAATTGTGAAATGTTTTCTGTAAAGTTAAGGAAAATGCTTTCATTTCCTCCTATAATACCAGGCTGTTAGGAAAACATTAGGTAAGAAAGCATTTCAGTGAAGTCTCTGGACTGGTCTTCTTGGTGGATTCATGTTTGATTTTCCTGGCACTTAACTGATTTTCATACAGCAGTACTTAAGGGAGAAGTTACTTATTTACCCAAAACAGATTTGGAAATGATTCCTAGCATTTTTGCAGTCTGCGTGTCCTAACTAGGGAAATATATTGACTCTCCTGTAGACATGGACAAAACCCATAATAATAATAATAATAATAATAATAATAATAATATTAATAATGGTTATAAATGATATTGGACTTTAAACTTATTCCAGATAATTCCCATTCAAGTGTTTTTCCTCCTTCCAAAGTGCTAAGAGCTTAATAAACAATCCATTAGTTCACAAATATGCACCAACTTCTTATTATTTGTCATACACTATGATGGATGCTCAGGAAAATAGAAAGATAATGATATAGCTCTTGTCAACTACACTCAGGTTACATGTCTTTTGATTGGAATATTTTATCCATTCACCATTTAAGATTGTTGATACGTATATATTTAATGCCCTTTATTTTTTATGCCTTTGATTTTCTCTAAATATATAAATATAAGTAAATAAATATAAATACATAAATAAATATAAACATAAATATAAATACAGCAGTTCCTTTAACATTTCTTGAAATATTTGTTTGGTGGTAATAAACTCATTTACCTTTTTTTTTGTCTGGGAAGCTATTTCACCTTTAGTTTTTAATGATAGCCTTGCTGGACAGAGTAGTCTTGGTTTCAGATCTTTGCTTTTCATTACTTTGAATACTTCATGCCATTCCCTCTGGCCTATAGTATTTCTGTTGAAAACTCAGCTGACAGCCTTATGGAAACTCCCATGTAGGTAACGTAACTGTGTCTCTCTTGCTGCCTTTAAGATTCTTTGTTTTTAATGTTTGCCATTTTAATTATGATATGGGTCTCTTTGGGTTCAGCTTGATTGGGACTCTGTGCTTCCTGAACTTGAGTGACTTTTTTCTTCATCAGGTTAGGCAAGTTCTGTCATTATTTCTTCAGACAAGTTCTCTAATCCCTTACTCACTTTTTTCTCCAACTGGCACTCCTAGGATATAGATGTTCTATTTTATGATGTCCCAAAGTTCCCTTAAACTGTCCTCATGCTTTTAAAGCATTTTTTTCTTTTTGCTGCTCTGATTAAATGATTTTTTTTCTATCTTCTAATTTGCTGATTCAATCCTCTTCTTCTAAGCTATTGTTAATTCCTTCCAGTGTATTCTTTATTTTAGCTATGTCAGTGTCATTCTTCCTTTTTGACTGGTTGTTTTTCATGATTTCTATGCCCTTTTTTATGCTGTTGAGCATTCTAAAAACCATTACTTTATACTGTTTCTAATAAATTGCTTGCCTCCATTTCATTTAGCTCTGGAAATTTTTCCTGTTCTTTCACTTGGGGCCTGTTTCTTTGTTTCTCCATTTTTGCTATTTCTTTGTGTTTGTTTCTGTGTGTTGGATAAGACTGCTGTGCCTCTCAGTCTTCGTAGAGTGGAATTCTTGTGGGACTCAAGGGTGTGTGTAGTGTCCTTGATCTTCTGAGCTGGGAGCACTAGGAATGTCCCTTGCATGGAATATATGGCCCTCCTGTTATATTTGGGTCTCAATTGCTGTTGTCAGATTTGTGGTTGGGCTCACCCCCAACCATATCATGCCAACTGTTATAAAGGTGCTGACAGAACAAATAAAGACAAAACAAGACTGAATTGAAAATAACACACACACACACACACACAAAAAGAAAATTAAAAAAAGGATACTAAAAGACACAAGACCAAAAGAATTAGAGAAAAAGGAACCCAAAGAAAGAAATTTTGAAAGACATAGAGTAAGATTAAAAAAGAAAAGAAATAAATAAATGAAATAACACTATTTTTTAAAAGTAACTATAATGAATAAATTAAAATATAAATAAGAAAAGAAAAATGGGAAAGAAGACAGAAAAATTAAAAGAAAAAGGGGGAAAATCGAATAAAAGGAGACAGAAGAAAAGAATATTTGCATCTGCTCTTTGTGGAGTTTGCTGGATTTTGCCCTGATGTTGTTGAATCGGTCCCCTGGATATTTTGGTGCTGGCCTCCTGGGAGGTTCTCTGGTGCCAGCCAAGGTTTATTGCTGCCCTTGCCTGGCCTGTGGGCAACTTGACTGAAACATTGGCAGGGCGTAGCTCCAAGTGGTCTGGTGGGCGGAGCCTCCATAACCCCGAGGCGGAGCCTGCCTAAGATCTTGCAGCTTGTCTGACTCTGTTCTGACCTACTCTCCCTGCCTCCATGGCGCTGGGCTCTGTGTCCTACCATGGTGGTTTAAACAGTCGTTTTGAGGGTGGTATATGTAACTTGTAGGATACTTCCTCTCCTTCCAGTGCCTCAGCTCTCCCTGGCTCATTGGCACCTCCTTGCTACCTTCTGCCTTCTCCAGCAGGAAGGGGTAATAAATAAATCATCCCTGCTTAGCACGCCAATCTTTCAGTGTGTCTGATCACTGGGCAAGACCTCCGCCCAGGCTCCCACCAGGTCAATGTCAAAGTTCCCCGCCCACCAGACCCAGCCACTGGTGTGTAGATTTCCAGCCCAGAGCCGGTCCCCCTGTTCTCAGGTTGCTGCAGCCGTTCTGCAGGTGGGGGAAGGGATGCCTCCCTGCACCTGACGTGGACAGGACCAATGCTCTTTCCTGGGCCACCCTGTCCAGCCCTTTCCCTGTTCTCTGCCTAAAGTTCTTCCGGAACTTTGGAGTTGTCCCTCAGATTCACTGCTGGGTATGCCCGTCAGACCCCTCCCCTGTCCCAAGTTCCCCCATGTGCCTCTTCCCGCAGACACAGATCAGGGTGAACTTCCCAAGTAGGATGATGGCGGGTGTTTTGGCTATTCCCTCACATGAGTCTCAGCCTTGGTCTCCCGCCATGGCCTCCACAGCCAGCACTTACCCAGCCACCTCTCAGTCCCCTGACCAAGCTGCATCCTTCTCGGTCTCTCCAGCTGGCGGTTCCAGCTGAGGCACCCAGGGCTGGGGAAGCGGGGCGGGGGGAGCAACACCCTCTCCCCAGCAAATACTGCATCCCTGCACCCTCACTCCTGGCAGGTGCCCGCGCAGCTCCTCCCCAGGATAGCCCAACTGCTCATGCCATCCTTACTCAGACACTCACAGGTACACGTGCCCTCGCACACGTCACTCACACACACCCAGTGACAATCTTAATGTGATATTTTTTTTTGTTTGATTTTAACAGAATGCCCATAATGCTTCGTAGTTCAAACTGTGTTCTGACAGGGAAAACGCCAGCAGAATTTGCCAAACTGAATGAATGCCCTTTAGATCCAGGTATGTGTGAATCCTTGGATTTGCTCCCCTTTTTTTTTATTCTGTGGTTTGTTAGTATTTTCTTTGTCTCTTTGTTTCAGGGTAATGCTCTTTTTGTGTACTTAAACATTCAAAAATAATCTCACAAAATTTCTTATCTAGCTAATTTGAAAGACTCAAATGTCTAATTTCAGGGTATTTTAAATGCATTGCAGGAGGGGAATAAAAGTCTTCTGTTTAAATTTAAAATAGCACATTTTTATACCTTTTTTAGAAAGTTTCAAGCTTAGCACTTAATTTCTTAGCTCATATTTCACACTGCTTTAATTTATAGTTGCTTTAATCTACTTCCTTTAAAGTTGCATTGATGTAGAGACCCAGAAGGTTTTGGAAAGAAGTTAACAAAGAACGTGACTTTTAAACTATAATAAAACGTTGCATAAGTCAAATATATTGCCTTGTTTCTACTTCATTCTGAAGATAAGATGAAGTGTCACTTTATCCTATTCTGAATTGTGAGCAAAAATATATATGGTAATGTTTTATTTAGTATAGGATATTACAGAAACTTAGCTTATCATTATTACTGATTTGTTAGAAAACTTAGAGCAAATTTCAGTTTATATTGAAGATTGTTAGCTGTTTTTCTGCTTAAGAAATCTGCATTCTAATTTAACCTAATTACTTGTATTCACCTCCTGTACATCAGTATGTCAGGTGCTGGTGATGCATAGACCACTAACATACATTTCCTGTCAAGTAGTTTATTATTTTTTGCTTCATTTTATATAAAATCATGTGCTGACACTATCATCTATACTAATAAAAGGGTAATATGCTAATTAGACTAGATAGACCGGACATCTTCTGGATGTCCTTCCGGACAAAGCTGCAGCGGCTGTGATGGCAGCAGTGGCAGCAGTGGCTGTGATGGCAGCAGTGGCAGCAGTAGTGAGGTGATGGCGGTGGCACCTTCCCCTGATTGGTCCAGTCACCTCCCATAGAGGGAGGTCAGAGGCAGCAGAGGCGGTGGGGTGATGAGGGTGACACCTTCCACTGATTGGTCTGGTTGCCTCCTGAAGGGGAACAGGCCTAAGCCATCAGTAGGACATCCCCTGAGGGCTCCTGGACTGTAGAGGGGGCAGGCCAGGCTGAGGGACCCCTCCCCCCCAAGTGCACAAATTTTCGTGCACCGGGCCTCTAGTTAATTAATAAAATAGCCAACCTCTTTGAATTAAGTGGTGGCCAAGTGCTTCCATGAAGCAATGGAAGAATGATCTCTAATTCAGGAGATGACTAAATCACACTTTAGAAGACAAGATGATGAAACTGTTCTTGTTTCCTCTGGGCAGGTGGCTACTTCATTGTTAAAGGAGTGGAAAAGGTTATTCTTATCCAAGAGCAGCTCTCTAAGAACAGGATTATTGTGGAGGCCGACAGAAAAGGGACCGTTGGTGCTTCCGTTACCAGGTATGAAAAGCAGAGATGGTGTTCTTAAGAAATATTGCTAATTCCATGAATATCAAATGACTGTCTTTTGATATGGAGGTACCCAGTTACTCTCTCTGATAATAGGCAGGGAAATATTTAAACTATCTGTATTTAACTTATTGTGTAATACTATAAGCATAGAGTATTGACTTAAAATTTTCTGTGATGAATGTATGAGACATTGTGTAAAAGGCTGCCAGTTATTTGAAAAGTTGAATTGTATGTTAATTTGTATTATTAAAGGAACTTTAAACAATAAAAATGTTTCCGGGTTTTTACATATGTATTCCAGATTATTTTTATTATTAATTATTTCTGTTGATATAATGACTTTTACACTTAATATTTAATGAATTATTTCATGAACTTAACATCGTATTGTTAGTTTTTCAAATAAGCCTCTACCACAGTATACTCATTTTTCTATAACCCTTATGTTACTACTATAACTTTTTTCCTCTGGCCTATTATCCTATATAATTTGAATTTTAGAAGTTAGTGGATTCTGGGTATAAAAAAATTGTGACATAGTTAAGATGTCAGTATGTAGTTGAATTTTTCTTCTAACAACCTGTATTGAACTTCTTAACTCAGAGTTTCTTCATTTTTCTTTCTGAGAGGCAAAAACAATAATGGCCATTTACTGAGTAGTGACTAGGAACCAGGTAGTATACTAGGTGCTTTATATATATTATTTGTCAGCTCTGTCCTCCAAGATAAGTGATATTATCTCTGTTTTATAATTGAGCAACAGACCTTGAGTGCATGTCACATCCATCATCAGAGGTAACCAGCATTAGAGCCCAGATCTAATAATTCTACAGTATGTCTTCCCACTGTTTGCAATTTGGGAACCAGGGCAATCCGGATTTGAATCATAAAGATTTTGTTTACTAGCTGTGAGGTACTTGGGTGAGCAGTTATTTAGCTTCTCTGAGCCTTGGTTTCCTCATATGTGATTCGGAGGCAACACTTCAAATTAAGTTTTAGTATGTGTGAGATTAGAGCTAATATAAATAGACTGGTAAAGCTGCATAATATGTAGCTGATGATCAGTGTGTGTTACTTTTATGAATGAATAAAGTGTTGAAATGTTTTTAAATCCCCTGGAAATTTTATAGTGAATAGAGATCAATAAGAGGAGATTGCCTTAGGTTTTTTATTTTCTTCACAGTATACCTAGACCAGTGGTTGGCAAACTCATTAGTCAACAGAGCCAAATATCAACAGTATGACTGAAATTTATTTTGAGAGCTGAAAACCGACTTCTGCGCATGGGCCACGAAATTTCAGTCACACTGTGCGTGCGCACCCGCACTTGGTATTTTGTGGAAGAGCCACACTCAAGGGGCCAAAGAGCCACATGTGGCTTGCGAGCCTCAGTTTGCCGACCACTGACCTAGACTGTAGGTGTGTTTTATTGGATTATTAGTAATACAAATTCATTTCTTCATAGTTTCTCATTATGGTACAGGCTCATTTTGAAGTTTGTTCTTTCAAATGTATAAAATTGATTGTGAATATATGCCCCACATTGGATCCAAGGAGTTCAGGTGGAATCAAGATGAAGCAGGTCAAAATAAATTCACCCACAAAACTTCCACCATAATCTCAAAGCTAAGGAAACATTGATAGTGTCTAAAATGCAAGTGGCAGGGGCAGGAGAGGAGTTGGGCATCTTTAAATAGCGCCTATTAGACAGGACCTCACTGATTATTATTGATAGTTAAACCTTATTGATTGACGTACATTTCTATTGCATGTTACTAGCTTGAAACTAAATGAGGATGCAGTTTAACCGACTTGTATTTCCTTGTAGCTCTACCCATGAGAAGAAAAGCAGAACCAATATGGCTGTGAAACAAGGTCGATTTTATTTGAGGCATAATACTTTATCAGAAGATATACCCATTGTAATTATATTTAAGGTAAGGTTGCAGGTATCTAGTGAAAATTATAAAACGATTTTTTAAATTTTTACTTTTTTTGATACAGTTGACATTGAAAAATTATATTGACATTCAATATTATATTAACTTCAGGTGTACAGCATAGTGGTTAGACATTTCTATAACTTACACCTGGCACCATACATAGTTATTAGAATATCATTGACTATATTCCCTGTGCTGTACTTCACATCCCTGTGACTATTTTGAAAATACCAATTTGTACTTCTTAATCTCTTCACCTTTTTCAAACAGCCTCCAATGCCCATCCCAACTGGCAACCATCAGTTTGTTCTCTGTATCTGAGTCTGTTTCTCTCGTTTTTCATATGTAATTAGAAATTTGGAGGATAACGAGTTAAGAATAGAGAGACTTGTAGTATCGACAAGTTGTCAGTCATGCAATGCAGTTTAAATGGAAAGCTAACAAGACCAGGGTTTATAAAAAATATTCCACAAATACTCAAGGTTATATAGTGATGAGTAAGCCTCCCATCCACCTATATCTAACCACATAGTTTTCTTGCCCAAAGATACCACTTGCTACTAGTTTTATTTCTGTTGCTTTGTTTTTTTATTTACATATATTTTATATTATTTTTCTCTCAGCTTTTTCTTTTTTTGTGGTAACTTACATCTTGGCAATAGTGTTATATTACTTCATACAGAGCTACTGTATTCTTTCCAACAAACTGTTCTATTTATAGCTTACTATTAACATTCTTCTATCAGTGGAGATACATGATACACATGGACAAGGATACCCAAAGGCAAAATTTCTAGTGCAAATTTTCTAGATCAAAGAGTATGGACCAAGTTCATTGTTCTGTTTTATAGACTTCTGGATTCTAATGAGTTTCTGCATAAGCAATCTTTAATTTACAACTGATTCCCCCTCCCTTCCAGCTTGTTTGTGAATTGTTGGCTTAGAATCTAAAAATTTTCCCATAGAAATAATGTCTAAATGTTATCTTCACATATAATTATATAGTAGCTCATTTAATCTTCTCTGAGACAAATATTATGCCCATTCTCTGAACAGTTAAATTGTAATATTAGAATTTAGCAAAACAGAAAAATAGTTGATATTATATCATACAGTTGGTCCTCAGTATTCACAGATTCTATATTTTCCAATTCTTCTACTTGATAAAGTTTATTTGTAACTGCAAATCAATATTTTGCTCCTTTTACAATTATTTATGGGTGTGTACATGCACAGAACAATGAAAAATTTCAGTCACCAAACAGGCACATACCCAGCCAAGGTCAAGCAAAGCAACACTGATTTCTCATTTCAGCTCTCATATTTTTAAAGGTCCCCTTTTTTCTGTCTAGTGTTATGTTTTTCACATATTTGTACCTTTTGTTAGAGATTTTACTGTTTAAAATGACCCTCAAGCATAGTGCTGAAGTGTTCCTAAGTGCAGGAAGCCTCTGATGTGCTTTGTGGGGAAAATATTTGTAGATACGCCTTGTTCAGGCATGAGTGTGTTGGCTGTGATTTCAGTGTAAATAAGTCTTACATACACATAAAATAAGGCATCTTTAATTGGAAACATACATAAAAAAAGTTCCGTAGTAATCAGTTGAATACAATTTAACCAGAGGTTCACAAGAACCTATTTTCTACAGGAGCAGTGCTTCTTCGTTAATTCAATGTTTTTGGCAACTTCGTAAAACATAGATACTGTGGATAATGATAATCTACTGTATATAGGTATTAAGTGAATCTTGATGACTAGGTTGATTAAAATAAAGAGCTCAGATGATAACAGTACCCAATGCAGTGTCTTATGCACATAGTGGTGTTTAGTAAAGAAAATTTTATGTAACCATGTGAAATTACATCTCCAGCAGAGGGCAGTATGCTCCCATGCATCACAATGTTTATTCTGTAAATGTAGCTGACTTAAATCCTTTAATAACAGGCTACTAAGTAACAGTGTACATTTTTATGTGACTAGTAGTTGAGATTTCAAACTTCTTCCTTTCTGGTTATAAAACAATCCTTGCATTGTAAAAATGTAAAGCCACTGAAAAGTATTACTATATTTTTGCTGACTTCTTTTTTCTTTGAGTTTGTAATATACACATCCATTTTATTTTTCTCACTTAACAATGAATTGTGAATAGTTGTGTTTTTAAAATATTTTTAATGATTTCGGAGAGGAAGATAGTGATAGAAACATCAGTGATGAGAGAGAATCATTAATCAGCTGCTTCCTATATGCCCCCTACTGGGAATCGAACCTGAAACCTGAGCATGTGCCCTTGACTGGAATCAAACCTGGGACCCTCCAGTCCACAGGCCAATGCTCTATCCACTGGGCCAAACTAGCTAGAGCAGTGAATAGTTTTTCATGTCTGTAAATATGAGTCTACATCATTGCTTTTAGCAGGTATTATATAGGAATTTCATATCCTATCTAATAAAAGAGTAATATGCAAATTGACCATCACTCCAGCACACAGAATGGCTGCCCCCATGTGGTCCAAGATGGCTGCCCATGTGGACACAAGAGGCCACTACAAGATGGCCAGCAGGGGAGGATAATTGGGAGGGACCAGGCCTGCAAGGGAGGGCAGTTGGGGGCAATCAAGCCTGCAGGGGAGGGCGGTTAGGGGTGACCAGGCTGGCAGAGAAGGAAAGTTGGGGGTGACCAGGCCTGCAGGGAAAGGCAGTTGGGGGAGACCCAGGCCTGCAGGGGTGAACAGTTGGGGAGGGCCAGGCTTGCAGGGGAGGGTAGTTAGGGGCAATTGGGCTGGCAGGGAAGCAGTTAAGCATCAATCAGGGGCAGGGGAATGGTTAGGGGGTGATTAGGCTGGCTGAGAGAAGTGGTTAGGGGCAATCAGGAAAGCAGGCAGGCGAGCAGTTAGGAGCCAGCAGTCCTGGATTGTGAGAGGGATGTCTGGCTGCCCATTTAGGCCCCATCCTGGTAGGGCAGCTGGACATCTATCGAGGGCTCCCAGATTGGAGAAGGTGCAGGCTGGGCTGAGGGACATCCACCACCCCCATTCACGAATTTTGTGCACTGGACCTCTAGTGTGTGATGTAATATATTTAACCAATTTCCTGTAGTTAGATATTCAGGTAAGCACCCCCTCTTGCCCAAGTTTTCACTCGTATACATAACCTTGTATGTCCTCTTATATACATGTTTGTGCATGTTGCTGATTATTTTGTGGGAGTGGAATTACATCTTTAAAAAAACAGTTTGGTATATGTTGACACATTTTTCTCCTGAAATGTATCCATTACATTCTATGTATAATGGGTATTATACATAGTGTATCATCAATATAAAAGAATTAAGCATTTTAAAATTTTCAGACTTTTCAGTTTAAAAATTCAGTTCAAATTTCAATCACTTCTTTTGGTTTCCTACTATAGGGATATTTTAATAATTCAGTGGAAACTTGTTTGATAGCCACTATTTAGACTTTCCATCTGGGAAGTAGATTGAATATTGGATTGCTTATAATCAGACAGATTTAGGTTGAATTCCAGCTTCTCCGATGATTAGCTATGTGACTTTGGGCAAGTTTCCCAATCTCTTTGGATCTTAGAAAATTCCCTTATAAAGTGAGAGTTTCACCTGCGAGAGTAGTGGTGAAGAACAAATGATATCATGTGTTTTTTTAAAGTTAAGACAGCCCAGAAAGAGGATGCTTTTTCTTTTTTCCTTCGTTCTCCTTACACATTTGATGCCAGAAGCCCAGGAAAATAAACCGGAAACCAGAAAAGTCCCATCATTTCTCTCTTTGTGTTCTGTAGCCTTAGCACTGACCTTGACAGTCATTAGGACTTGATGGTTGTTGATTGTAACCAACAATTGGCTAAAAGTGACTGAAACAGCAGGGTTTTAGAGTCCATGCTGAGTCTGAATATGATGGATAAAGCTTTTGAGATCTAGATCAGCCTTATGTATGGACTTGAATCCCTACAAAGTTTTCCTGCCCATGAATCTTCCCCACTTTGCATTTTGTAGTCTAAGTATTCCGCAGTTGTGCTCTGATAGCATCTGCAGTCTGAAAGTTTTTGTGGAAAAGATCAAATTTCAGGGGGTGCTGGGCATTGTTTCTTGGAACTTAACATTGAAATTTTTTATCTTTAAAGAGGAAAAAATCACACAGTTAACGAGGGCCATCACAGTTCTTTTATTTTCTGCCAGGACTGCTTTTGGTAATATTAAATTGACTTCTGTCTGCTGTGAAGAAAAATGAGAGATTTCTGAATATTAGATGTTTTAAGAAGTTATCCCCTCTCCCTCCCTCACATTATATATTTCAGCATTATCACCATTTGCCTGCATCTCATTCTCTTCTGTTCATTAGTATTCCTTTGATCTTTTAAAAGCCACACTTTTAGTCACACTCAGTAGATATCCAAGGAGAAGACTCTGCCACTTTTTAAAGAACATGTCTTCTTATTTTTGTTCTTCTTGCTGGTTGCTAGACTCTGCTGTGTGTTTTTTTTTTTTTTATATATATAAGGTTATTATATAGCATTCCCTTTTGACTTAAATTAGGTGAAATGATTTTAGCTATCTAGAGTACAAAGAGCTCCATGTAAAGCTAGTTTTCAGATGTCTAAATTATGTCTCTAAAGCAAAATGGTTGGCCATTTTGCTGTCGTTTCCATAGCAATATGCCATTTATCTGGAGCTGTGACTTCTGAAGGCTAAGTAGTCATAAAGTCAGTTTGGAGTTGGAGCACTTTTGATGATACCTGACTGAGTTATCATCCTGTGTTTTAGATACAGGAAGAGTTCAGTTCTTTTAGAGAAAAGCTTTGCCACTGATCATTCTTTCTGCACATATGTTGTTACTAGTATTTAGCATGTGTTTGGCATATCTTTGCTTCATAACTAAGACATACTTGGAGAGCTTAGAAATATTTAGATCTGTGTTAGGCCACTTGAGGATTTTATGCAATTATAAAATCACTCCTTAGATTCAGCATCAGGGCAACTTGAAGTGGCAATTCGTATGTTAAAGGGGAATGGACTTTTATTATTAAACACCAAAATAGGCAATCAAGTATACAGTCTTTTTCACTTGGAGATTACTGAACTAATTATTAAGATAATCGGGGTAGCTTGAGTTCAGATGTTTTAGATATTCATGTACTCCAAGAAGGGGGGTTGATCCAGAAAGCTACTTTCATATCAGCTCTAGGACTCGATTTGTCTTAGTGAGACCATTTTCTAGTCTCATTTTGCAGGCTTCATTTGTATCTGTTTTTTATATATATCTTAGTATTTGGGCTTTCCTCTGAGAAGTGATGTGCATTAGTCACATCTAGAGATTTTAGAAAGAAAAAAAAGAAAGATGGAAGAAAAGAAGGAGGAAGAGAAGTTATGCAAAATGTTACTTACCAAACTTGGCCGTACATGATGCCACTAGCATCTCCCCCCCAAGAGAGACTGTTTCTGCAGAATCTTCCTTTCTGTCGAGTTTATAGCTCAGTGCAATGACTCAGGCTCCTCAGAGGAAGAGAGCCCAGCTGCTGCTGTCTTGGCTCAATCATTATATATACAACTTTCCTAAAGAATTATATACTGACTGAATACATTTAAAATATTTTTATTGATTTCAGAGAGGAAGGGAGGAGAGAGAAACATCCATAATGAGAGAGAATCATCTATTGGCTGCCTCCTGCATACCCCCTACTCGAACCCACAACCTCGGCATGTACCCTGATTGGGAATCAAACCATGACCTCCTGGTTCACGTGTCCCTGCTCAACCACTGACCCATGCTGGCTGGGCCTGACTGAATAAATTAAAAGAAAATATATTTTGAAACTTATTCTGCTGTGAATAGAAATGACATCTTTTTACTATGCTGGTTGTTTTTAAGTTAAGCTCCAATGTATAATAAATTTTCAATGGATACAAAAAGTAAATAAAATTAGGAGTGATAATTTTTTTTTAGGATTACACTTCTTTAATCTGTGAAAGGCTGTGTATTAATGAATGTCCAGTGTCCATTTTAATAAATGCAAATTAGAGATAAAGTATACAAAACTTGTAGTACAAAAAAGAGATTTGTATCCTAAGAACTTCTTTGTTTGTTCACTGAACAAAAACATTTTGAACAAGTTATACACTTAAAAAATATTTTTAAGTGTGTATTTAATTCCAAAATTTGGTCTATTAGTTATCTGTCCTAAAAACAAATTATAGCACAGTTCCTATTGGTCGGGGATTTGGGAGTTGGTTGGCTGGGTGGTTCTGGCTTGGAGTCTTTCATGAGTCAAGATAGCAGCCAAGGTTACATTTATCTGCAGGCTGAATAGAGCCGGTGGGTCCCCTCCCGTGATGGCTCACCCACATGGCAGTTGGCATCAGCACCAGACCTTTCATAGATTGCTCGAGTGTCTTCATGACATGACTGCTGGCTTCCCTCAGAGGAGCGCTCTGAGAGGCAGAAAGCAGGAAGCTACAGCGCCTTTTATGACCAAGGCTCCAAGTCACATATGGTCACTTCCACTTTTCTTCTGTCATTAAGTTGGGCATACACCCAGGGACAGGAGAATTAGTCCTCACCTTTTGAAGAGAGCGTCAAAGAATTGGTGAATTCTTTTTAAACCACTACAGTTGGCCCAAAAGGGACATAAGCATATATTTAGCCCCCCGCCAAAACTTCAAAACTTTCAGTAAGTTTACCTCCGATCCTGAAGTATCCACGTCAAGTTTACAGACTGCAGACTAAAATCCAATTGTAGAATTGTAGAATTTTGAGCTGATTGGGCCCTAGTTGTGCCCTCTTGTTACAGAAATGAGAAAACAGGTAAAAGAGGTGTCATGAGAGCCGTGCTTATAAGATGACATTACGTCAGGATGCACACCTCAGCGAGGTGCCCTTTCCATTGAACTCAGAGTAACGTTCTTGAAGATCTGCATTGGAACTTGGGGTTCAACTTAACCCCTCTCTCTCAGGAAGAACTGAGAATCAGGATCAAAGCCTAACGAGACAATTACCTCTGGTTCTGTTTCACTACCTCGCTAAAGAAGAATTTTAATGCAGACATAACTTCCCCCCTAACTTCTGAGAAGCAGATTATTTTTTCTGCCAAAGGGAAGGTTAGTGCAATTATGCTGTATTTCTTGATATGGCAGAATTCCAGGCAAGTGTGTGAAGGAGCGAGCCTTCTCACCATATGGAATCTACAAAGACCTACATTGTCGCTGCCACCTTGAAACACTTAAGATAAGTGGGTTTCGTAAACCTGTTAAGTGTGTTCTTAGTTTTTAAACAATCGCTTTTAAAACCTGCCTAAAGGATAGCTTGGTATCTAGAAGAGCGAGGTAAAACATCCCTTAGGAAAATGGGAATGGGAATTTCCACACTTTTCAGAAATATCATTCTTTTGACAAAGCTAGTTGGGTGTTTATTTTCAGCATTGCACGTTTTCTGATTTGCTCTTGGGCTGTTTTTTGTTTGTTTTTAACTTTTCTTTTTTTTTCTGTTTGCCTTTGTAATTGTGACCGGTGTCTCCACTGTATCTCTTCGCCTCCTTTTTCCGCGCTGAAGCTCATAGAATATTTATACATTTTAGAAGATAGTACACATGCAGAAAGTGCTCGAGAATGTTTGTTTTCCTCTTGCTAATCAAAATTTCTGTTTCAGGTTCTTCTGCAGCTTGGGCTTTGGCTGCCAATGCCAGATGGCACCATTTCTGAGGAAATAGCTCGCTTTTTCTTAGAAGTAATACCCACAAACAATGCCAAATTAGCATAAGCAAATGTCAGTGAGTTAACACAAAGCCAACACTCTTTCTCTCCTTTCTTTCCTTCCTAGGCCATGGGTGTGGAGAGTGACCAAGAAATCGTGCAGATGATTGGGACAGAGGAGCACGTGATGGCTGCATTTGGGCCCAGTTTGGAGGAGTGCCAGAAAGCTCAGATTTTCACACAGATGCAGGTGTGTCTTTTCATGTTGTCCTTTGCCGTGAAAGGGAATTGGAGATTTAACGTGGCTCATTGGTAAAGCATGAGAGGCGGTGACTTTGGGGGCGTAGGTTTGGGAGGGGTGTGGGGGAGCTGGAAGGAGTAAGAGAGAAGCATCTCTGACTCGTGTGTTTAGGGATTGGAGAAGGAAGTGGGCCTAGACTTAGGAGTGATATGTGGCTAAGAGGCATTTGTTCTGATAGGATAGGAGGTATGTACTCTCTTTTTGCCCTGTTTGCCTGAGTTACATCTTTTATAAAACTATAGCAACTCTAGTGTAGAAGGCTTTTTTTTTTTTGTATTTCTTTTTCTTATCCATTTGTACTCCCTACTTTTAATTGCTTTTCACATCTAGTTGTAACATCATTTCTGTCCCTTTTCCTGAATTCCCAGTGTTATCGGCAGGACAAGACCAGATCAGAGATCCCTTTACCACTGCAGAGCTTTCATTGACCTGCTGAGGCACTCCTAGTTGGAAGCTGGGGATTTTAGGACAAGACACAAAGATGAAGATAGGAATATATATATAGATATAAATAATAGCCATACTTCGAATTCTTAGTTCAACATTTGTAAAGTGCTTTGCTAAGTGGAAATCAATGGTGACATCCCTGGGAGCCATCCTGCAAGGTGGGAATTCCCTACTGTAGAGGCACCTATCAGTGAGTTAACACAAAGTGAATTAATTCTCAGGAACTGGTTCAGTTTGAGGAGATACACTCTATCTTTTAGAGCTGTCGAATGCCCTGGAAGAGCGATTTGCCCTAGTGACACCCCAGCTTTTTATTGATCCATATGTCAGTTGTCTATTCTGTGGGTTACTTATAACAAGGGATAGATTCTAGGCTGCTTTTTTCTTGTCACCTAGGATGCTTGTAGAGATAGCATTTTCTCACTCATATCAGTTAGTGTGTGCTCTGAGAAATCAAACTCATCTTGATATTTTCAAAGACTGAGTCTAACATTTAAGAGGTTACTATCATATGTAAGTACATGTAATTTCAAAGCACAAATCAGTAGGGATTATTTTCATCACCACCTTACTTGCTCTCTGCAGTTATCTAATAGTTGACTCTAGTTATTGGGTAGGAAAAGAGGCTGGGATTTAGGAGATTTTGGGTCTTTACTGAAAATGAAATATTTAATGAACATGAATCTTTGTAACAAACTGAAATTATTTTATCCCAGAGTTCCTAGAACATGAAGAAGAAAATGTTAAGAAATACTCAGGGACAGGTTCAGTGTGAGGAGATACACTCTATCCTTTAAAGCTGTGTAATGTTTAGGAAGAACAATTTGCCTTAATGATACCCCAGTGGATTCAATGAGATCTATTAGTCATTTTATTACACACACACTATCAATGGTGGTCACATAAACCCTCGCATCAGAAAGCTGTTTGAGCAGGGGCTAACGGTGGATTGGAAGATTACTCATTTATTTCTCTTAAATAGGTATTGACAGGAAACGTTAGCTAACTGAATCAGAGAAGTTACAGGTGGTATATTATAGACATATATACCTGAAGTCTATGTAATTTTATTAATCAATTTCTCCCCAATAAATTCAATAAAAAGGAAGACAAAGATGAGAGGAATATATAGTTAGTTAGCAAAAAACACAAATGTTTCTAACATGAAAAATATAAGCAGAGATGGCTTGTACTCTGTGCTGGATTAAGACATAGCTTAATTATTTGCTACTAATAATAGGTTGTAGAGATGCAAGTAATCCAACATATATTAGGAGTAACATGAATATCTTATGTTATTCTAAATGAAAATGTATTTTAGCAAGTACACTTTATATAATAGAACTTTTGACGACATGGCAATTTAGTAGATTGCTTAAAACCACTATTTTGTTTTTAATGCCTCCCTTTTAGTCTCGCCTCCTTTTTCTTCCGCTCACAAAACCTTTTTTGCTCTCTATTGGTTATGTACATCTTACATCATTCTTGCCAAGAGATCTGGTATATAGAGAAGAAATAATTTATTCCCTTTTGGGGAAGATTTGATGCATCTTGGCCTATTTGTAAATAGACTGGGCTCCTACCCTCACACTATGAAACCCTGGTAACGTTACTGGATATTCTACGGGTAATGTAAATCCTCCCACTTTTCTTTTTCAAGATAGTTTTAGCTATTCCAGGTTTTCTGCATTTTCATGTTTTAGAACCAATTAATTTTGGTTTTTACACAACTTGCCAGGAATAAAATTAGCAATTATGATGCATCTCTTGGTCATTTTGGAGAGAATTTTTAACAGTAAGCCATCTTAACAGTATTAAATGTTCGAGTCTATGAAAATGGCATAACCATCAATTTACTTAGGTTTTATTTTCTCTCAGCAGTGTTTTGTAGCTTTCAGGTTAGCAGTGGGCTACTTGCAACGAAAATAATTTTATGGTTGGGAGTCACCACAACATGAGGAACTGCATTAAAGGGACGTGACATTAGGAAGGTTGAGAACCACTGGGTTAGAGGTTTTACATGGTGTGATTCCTTTCTGAGGAAGGAAAAACACTATCTCAAAATATTACCTGTAAACGGGCTTTCTCTAGGTTGAAGATTTATGGCTACCATATATATATATTTTCTTTTTCTAAATTTTCTACAATGATTATATATCAGTTTTACAGTATGAAAACAAATTATAAAATGAAAAGGGAATCAGTGTATTAGATACTGCATAATAATGTTTTGCTATTGATTTGTGATAAATGTTGATTTTTGACGAGGCCCAGCACAGCTTTTTCCTTTTTTCTTTGTTTTTAATATATTTTTATTGATTTCAGAGAGGAAGGAAGAGGGAGAGAGAGAGAGAAACATCAGTGATGAGAGAGAATCATTGATCAGCTGCCTCTTGCACACCTCCCCTAAGAATTGAACCCTCAACTGAGGCATGTGCCTTGATTGGGAATCAGATCATGACTTCCTGGTTCATAAGTCGATGCTCAACCGCTGGGCACTTTCTCTATAACCAGTACCCTTGTCTTTTTGCTTATAGTGTTACTTAGGGGTAGGTGCTTCGTAAATTGTCTTCGATGATATCATTAAACATTATTATACTGTATTCTGTTTTCCTATAGGCATTAAAATATATAGGGAACAAAGTAAGAAGGCAAAGAATGTGGGGAGGTGGACCAAAGAAGACCAAAATAGAAGAAGCAAGAGAGCTCCTGGCTTCTACCATCCTGACCCATGTACCAGTGAGTACCTCTGCATGTAGGAAAAGGACTTACCTAGTTTCCTAAGATTTTTGTCTTTCCAGACAAACCAGTACAATTACTTAACCAATTATGATTTAACTTACTGATCGAGGCACATTTATTCATAAGGATTTCAGGGTTTGTACTAGAGAAGATTGACTAGAACATTTGTGGTGGATTCATTAATTCAATAGATAATTGAATGCTAGATGATGTTTTAGTGCTATTCCTATTATCTGTTGTTGCATAACAGACATTTCCCAAACTTAATGGCTCAACATAACTGCTTATTGCTGTCTCTCATGGTTCTGTGGAGCTTTGACTGGGCTCAACAGTAGGAGAAGGGCTTTCTCATCATGGGTCTCATAAAGTTGCAGCTGAGGCTGGAGTTATTTGAAAATAATTGGCTGGACATCTAAAATGTCCTCACTCATATTTCTGTCTCCTCAGAGCTTTCCCCAGTAGCCCCCTTTTCCCCAACAGAGTGTCCTGGACTTCTCCTGTGGTACTTCAGGACTCTAAGAGGAGGTAGAAACCGCTAGTTTACAGGCCAACACAAGGAGATGAGGGATTCTACCTCTAATGAAGGAGTGACATGAAACATTATAGAAAGGGGAGGAGTTCATAGTGGTCATTGTTGAAGAAAAGCTACAATGGGTACTGAGTACAAACATGAAAAATCATCATCTCAGCTCTCAGGAAGTTTATAGACCAGTTGAATTTCTTTAAATAGCAAGAATCATAACAATTGATTTTTTTCTTATTTAAATAGTATAACATTAGTTCTTTTCTTGAGGCATCTTAAGTTATAATATACTACGTTCTCTCAAAGTTTTTCTCTAATTTCTGAATTATAGGTTAAAGAATTCAATTTCCGAGCCAAATGTATCTATACTGCAGTGATGGTAAGAAGAGTAATTCTGGCCCAAGGAGATAATAAAGTCGATGACAGAGACTATTATGGTAACAAGCGGTTGGAGTTGGCAGGACAGGTAATGTAATTACTTTATGTCAGAAAATCTTATTTACTTTAATAAAAATTAATTTGGTATTAATTTTAAATAGGAGGAAGAGATAGTTGAATAAAATATACGTTTATATATAAACATTTCACATAGGATTTTCTATCTCTTAAGTATTTCTTTAACTATGAAAACTCCATCTTCCTTAAATATGTTACTAGTATACTACTTATATCTTTTGTTGAGATGTTTACCCTCATTCTATGTAATGTAGGAAGTGAAGTATAACTTTAAGTAATATTTATTTATTTATTTATTTATTTATTTATTTAAATCTTCACTTGAGGACCTATAGAGAGGGTAAAAGGGAGCAGAGAGAGAGAATCGATCAGTTGCCCTCTGCACATGCCACTACCAGGGATCGAACCTGCAGAGCCATACCAGCCAGAGTACTAAGATTTATTATTGATCAGCTTCCATATGCCAGGCATAGTCCTGGGAATTGGGAATACAGAAGGAATAAGACAAAGTTCCCTTTTCTCTGAGTCCTTAGTTATTGAGAGAGGTGGACAATAAGCAAGTGAACAATCTCCTTTTAGTGGCATAGTACAAATGGGTTAGTGAGAATGTCTCTAATCTCATTTTAAGTCTTAGCTGATAAATTATATCGTATTCTGAGAGCATGTACCCCTTTCAACTGGACGGTAAGTATCTAAAGGTCTTCAAAACTTCAATTTTCAGCCTAGTTGGTGTTGCTCAGTGGTTGAGCATTGACCTATGAACCAGGAGGTCATGGTTTGATGCCCAGGAAGGGCATATGCCGGGGTTTTGGGCTCTAGTCCCAATAGTGTGTGCTGGACACAGCTGATTGATGGTTCTATCTCATCATTGATATTTAATTTCTCTCTCCCTTCCCCTGCCTCTCTCTGAAATCAATAAAAACATATTTAAAACAACAAAACAAACAAAAACACCTTCATGTTTCAGCACTTAAATCAGAAGTTGCCTTTAAATTAAAGAGCTAGAATATGCCAGAATATAGACTTGGCTACTTTTGATATTTTCTATTTATCCTTGGTTTTTTAAAGAATTGCCTTCATGTAGATGTTCTGTGTAGGGTTTGCTAATTTCTTAAATGTGTAAATTTATGTCTTTCAGCAAATCTGAGAAATTTTAGGGTTTATTTCTTTAGCTATCTTTTTTTACTAGTTTTTCTTCTTCTTCTGACTCAAATTATATAGTTAGACACTTGGATATTGAGGCTCTGCTAATTTTCTTTCCAATTTTGTTCTTCATATTGGATAATTTCTATTGATCTACTTTCAGGTTATTTCTTATGTCATCTCTAATATCCTGTTAGATAATTGTCCAGTTTAAATAATTATTATTTTTCACTACTAAAATTTTCATTTGGGTATTTTTATAGGTTCTGTTTTTCTACTGAGATCTCTTTGTTCATTGATTGCAATCATATTTTCATTCAACTATCCTTAAATTTTATAGCCACTTCAGAATCCTGGTCTACTAATTCCAACATTGCCATCGTCTTATGATCATTCTTCTGATTAGCTTTTCCCTTGAATATGGGTCTAATTTTTTGTTTTGTTTTTTCATAGTTGAATAGTCTTGGATTGTATCCTAATGAACATTATACAGTAAAAATGCTTTTTAAAATAACATATTACCATTAAATGGGTTGCAGACAATTAGAAAGTTTACAGTGAAAATGAATCTTCTACTTCTGACCTTCCTTCCCAACTGACCCATGACCCAGGTCCCTAGTTCCTCTCTCCAGTGACAGTCACTTTTCCCTTTCTTTACTCTTATCCTTTCAAAGACATCTTACGTATATACAAATCCCTTTATTAACTATCACTTTAAAGTTGTACTATTAGAAACTCTTGGCTTGCGGCCATTCAGGCCTATGTGTGAATTTATGTTAACTTTTGTGGGCCTCATTTTTGAGTCCTTTGTCAGAGACAAGTTTGGAGTCAGGCTTTGCAATTTTAGAAGAAATCATATGCTAAAACAATTTGTCCTCATTAGTAAGAAACAGATATTCAAAGCAGTATGTCTGTGAATGTTGCTTGGCTATCACTGCCAATCCTTACTTAAGGGGGGATTTAACCAGTGAAATGCATGTGTTGCTACAGAAATTGACATATGCCTGCTTTTGTGGTAAAAGAGACAATAAACAAGTAAACTGTAAATAAAAGTGATAATTTTAGATAATTATAAGTATATTTAAAGAAGACTAAAAACTGCCAATGCTAGAGACGGTTGGGTGTTGCTGCGGGAAAGGGTGTTGGTCAGGATGCTCAAGAAAGATCTCTGGAAAAGTTACATTTTTAGGCTGAGCCCTCACCTATGCCAGCTAAGACTTGAATGAGGTGAAGCCAGTGTCACACAACCCTGGGAACTGCATTCCAGCAAGAGACCCTGCAGGGGTGTCCATCCGCAGGTAGTGCTGGTGCTGGAGAAAGTGGGAGTGTCTGGGATGTGGAGGTGGTGGCAGTGTTCTGCCTGGCAGATGGTGGTAATTGGGTGGTAACCAGCAGATACCACCACAACTAAAATTTTTAAAACTAAAATTAAAAAATTACAGCAACTTTAGGTTTGGGGAAAAGGTTAATGTCTGAATACTTGGGAGGTTCTATTTGGTTAATGGCTGGTGCTAGCAGGTGGGTTTTGGCCTCCTTCAGGTGACAACTGTTCAGGGATTATGGGCATCCCCACCACCATCAGTCCCAATTTTTACAGCTTTTTAATGGGAAAAAAATCATGTAATTAAATGAGTTCACTTAAAAAAAAAAAAAAACTTGGTTGTTGAGAGAAATAAGAAATGGAGTCAGGAGAGGGTAGAGGCGAAACTGCCCCGTTACTTAAGAAATTAAAATGAAAATGAGGGTTCCCAGGTGCAAGAAAACATCTCTTTCCAAACAATGTAAAGACATAAAAGGCATTGTGTTGGCTAAAATGTGTAAAAACAATAGCTGCTAATTTCCCACCCCCTGGGATGAGGGAAGATAAATGCGCTTTAGCTTTAGATAACAGAGCGGTGTCCACCGGCCAAACGGGTCCACAGCCACAGCGCTTTCCTTCAGTCCCGCTGCCACCTGAGGGCTGGCAGGCCAGCTGCCAGCAGAGGTGTGAGCAAAACCCTACCCAGTTCAGGCTTAATCTTTGCACCTACCTTTTCTGTTCCCGTAATGTGTTCATTATTTGCTGAGCATTACTCTCTTCTTTGTCTGCAGTTTTTTGTTTCTAATGCCGCTTGCTTTGTATGGGTGAGATATGGAACGGCACCAAAATCCGCACCCGGCAAAGCCAGGGATTTCCACCCGGTGACAAAAGAATGCCGTCTTGACTTCAGAGATTGCCTAATCCCAGCTGTTGTGATAATGTAATTAAGGCTGCCTAATGTCTTTAATTTTGCAACCAGTTTGTGTGAAAAGGAGAATTTGGCACTCGGAAAGCTTAAACACTAAATAGCATTCTCAAGACACCTAATTAGAATTCTCTGACATTAAGCTAATTGGTGAAACTGTGTTTCAGCAGCTTAACTTCTTTATTAATTTTTTTTTAGGATTTTCATTGAAAATCCATTGATGAGCTGTCAGCATTTTTTTCCTTAAATGTAATGTGCTCTTTAGTACTCCTGTCTTAAGCAAACTGAAAAGGTCTCATACTAGCAACGAAAGGTATTGAATATTATCACCAGCCTTCCATCCCTTTTAAATATTTCACTCTTGACCTAAATAATGTGCCTTATTGTGTGATTTGGCCTTGTAGTGTCTCACTACCCTGTGAACTGGAGAACATTTCTCTTAAATTGAAAATTCAGGAGTGGAGACATTTATTAATTAGGTAGTAGTTGTGATGAGTGCGCTCTTACTTTTTACCTGTTTAGTAAGTACCGGGAGCATTTCCTTGTGTTTGAATCAGGAGGCTACAACACATTCAGCCGGGATTTAAGAAATCCTTGTCATAATTTGAGACACAAAAGTCTTAAGTGTAAGAGACTAATTAAAATAGAGCTGAGCTGTTGTGTTGTAAGTTAAGGCCATTTGCTTCTGTTCAGAATGCTTATTCAAGTTCCTTTTGCCAGTTTCCACAGGAAGTGGCTGAAATGGGTTTCCTCCTCCCTTCACCCCTCTGCACCTGCTTCCATTCTCATAGTCTTTCTTCCCAGGAGCGAAACTGCTGGATCTGAGGGGAAGAAAGGATTAAGCTCTTTAGAGGAGGAAATTTTCTTTTTAGAACTGTTCTGACAGGATAAATTCAAGTCCAGAATCTTGGCTTTCCTATCTGCAAAGTCGGTTCTCATAGAAAAGTGGAAGCTGTGCCTAACTTAAAGGGGAAAAGCATGTCACAGGCTACTTAGGAGATTCTTTCTTCAGTAATGACTAAAGAAGATTCATTGGCTTTGAATTTTTCATTATGAGTCAAAAAAAACTATCAATGGGTAATAAAACGTTTAAGAACATAGTATGGAATTTAGAAAATCTTTAGCTTTCAAGATTTCACTGACTTTCAGAATTCCTCTTTATGTAAATAGTTAGTGTGTAATTTGCCTTTTTAAAAATATTAACATTCTTATTACTATCTTCTGGCATCCATATGCAAGAATTTCCACAAATAAGATTGCCTAGACATTGGAGTCAAGCTAAATCTTCAACTTGAGTGGAGAATGTCAAACTAGTTTTCCAAATACTTGATCATTGCATTGTACGTGAGTTGCTGATAATCTTCATCCTATGACTTAGTATCAAACTTTTAAATTTTTGTCTAGATTATCTAATGGGTGTAAAGTGGCATCTCCTTGTGATCTTAATTTGCATTTCCTTCATTACTAATGAGGTTTAGCCTCTTTTACATGTGGTTATTGACCATTCTTATTTTTCTTCTTTGAAATACCATTTGAGTTGTTGCATTTGATTTCAAGATTTTTTTGTATATTTGGATTCCTACTTTGTTTTTCTTTTGTCAGTTATATGTGTTGCTGATACCTTTTCTCAGTCTGGATTCTTTTTCTTTAAAACAACAACAAAACTGTGGGATCTTTGATGTCTAAAAGTTTATAATTTTAATTGTACTTAGTTTCGTTGAGACTATATATTTTTAAATACTGCTTTTTATATTTTAAATCTGTGCCTTTGGTATTTGTTCTTTAGTAATCTGGAATGGATTTTTGTGTATGGAATGAAGTAAGCCAGCCAATTTCATTTGTTTTTCAAATGAATAGCAAGTTCAAGTACCATTTATTACATAGTCTTTATTTCCTCAATGATCCGACGTGCCACCTCTGTCATATTAAGAAGTTTTAGTATAGGTGGATTTGTTTCTGGACTCTTGGTTGTACCCATTGCTCAATTTGTCTATGCAGTCATCAGATCCTTCACCTTTTCCAGGAGTGTCTTGGCTATTTTAGGCTCTTGGCTTTCCGTGTAAAGTTTAGAATTATTTTCATTAAAAATCTTTGAACATACACAAAATTTAAAATATATGTAAAGATAGAATTAACAAATAAAATTTACTCACATATATCCATCATGCAACTTCAGTTATCCATAGAAGTCAATTTTGTTTTATCTATGTCTTCCTTAACTCTTTCCCACTCCTTCTAGTCCACAAATTGGGTTGTTTAAACAAATCTGATTATCAAATCAGTTCTTTTATTAAAATTTATCTAATTTTTTAAAATTATAGTTTACATTCAGTATTATTTTGTTTTAGTTTCAGGTGTGGAACATAGTGGTTAGATAATCATATACTTTACAAAGTGTTCACCCTGATATTCCCAGTATCCAGGTAGTACCATACATAGTTATAACAATATTATTGACTATATTTCATATTCTGTACTTTACATCCCCATTGGTGTTGTAACTACCAATCTGAACTCCATTCCTTCTCCTATTTCATCCAGCCCCTCAAACCCCTCCTTCCCTCTGGTAACCATCAGTCTGCTCTCTTTATCTATAAGTCAGTTTCTGAATTCGTTTTCATTAAAAATCTTTAAACATGTATAAAATTTAAAATATATGTAAAAATAGAATTAACTATTAAAATAATATTAAATATTGAAATTTAATGTTAAATATTAAGAATAGAGTTAACAAATAAAATTTGCTCACATATATCCATCATGTAACTTCAATTATCAATAGAAGTCAATTTTTTGTTTTGTTTGTTCTTTTATATTGTTCTTTAGATTCCACATGTAGGTAAAATCGTATCATCTTTCTCTGACTGACTTATTTCACTTAGCATAATACCATCTAGGTCCATCCATGCTGCTGCAAATTGTTAAGATTTTGTTCTTTGAATGATCAAGTAATATTCCATTGTATGGATGTTCTATAGCTTTATTATCCACTTGCCTACTGATGGACACTTGGTTGTCTCCATAGCTTGCCTGTTGTAAATAACACTGCAGTGAACATAGGGCTACATATATTCTTTTGAATTAGTGTTTTGGATTCTTTTGGACATAGACCCAGATGTAGAATCACTGGGACATGAGGCGGTTCCACTTTTAATTTTTTGAGAAACCTCTATATACTATTTTTTATAGTGGCTGCCCCAATCTGCATTTCCACCAACGGTGCATGTGGATTCTCTTTTCTACACAAATTCTCTTGAATATTCATTGTTGATTGATTTATTTACTTTATTTTTTAAATACGTTTTTAAAAATTGATTCAGAAAGGAAGGGAGAGAGAAAAACATCAACGATGAAAGAGAATCATTGATTGTCTGCCTCCTCCACGCCTCCTACTGGAGATTGAGCCTGCAACCTGGACATGTGCCCTGGATTGAAATTGAACTGTGACTTTATTTCTAGGTGAATACTCAGTCACTGAACCACCATGGCTGGACTTTAATTTGTTGATGATAGCCACTCTAACAGGTGTGAGGTGATATCTCATTGTGGATTTAATTTGTATTTCTCTGATGATTAGTGATATTGAGCATCTTTTCATGTCTCTTAGCCATCTGTATGTCCTCTTTGGAAAAGTATCTATTCAGGTACTCTGCTCATTTTTCAATTGATTGTTTGGCTTTTTGATGTTGAGTTGTAAGAGTTCTTTTTAAATTTTAGATATTAACCCCTTATCACATATAACAATGTTCTCCCAATCAGTTAGTTGTCTTTTCATTTTGATGATGGCTTCCTTTGCTTTGGAGAAATTTTTTAGATTGATGTAGTTCCATTTGTTTATTTTTTTCCCCTTGCTCAAGATGATATTTCAGAAAAAAATGTTATTAAGAAAGATGTTTGCGATTTTACTGCCTATGTTTTCTTCCAAGATTTTTGTGGTATTGAGTTTAACATTTAAGTCTTTAATCTGTTTTGAGTTTATTCTTGTATATGGTATAAAAAGGTGGTGTGGTTTTATTTTTTTGTACATTATCTTAAATTTTTCCATCATCATTTATTGAATAGATTGTCTTTACCCAATTGTCTATCCTAATCTCCTTTGTCAAATATTAATTGACCTTTGGAGTTTGTTTTTTTGTTTGTTTGTTTGTTTTATTTTTTTTTTTTCTGGGCTCTCTACTCTGTTCCATTCATCTATATGTCTGTTTTTATGCCAGTACCAGGATTTTTTTATTACGGTGGTCTTGTAGTATAGTTTGATATCAGGTAGCATAATTCCTTCAACTTAATTCTTTTTTTCTTCAAGATTGCTATCACTATTCGGGATCTTTGGTGGTTCTATATAAATTCTTAGATTGTTTGTTCTAGTTCTGTGAAATACACTATTGATATTTTGATAAAAATTTGTTGAATCTATAGATTGTTTTGGATAGTATAGACAATTTAACAATATTCTTCCTATCCATGAACATGGTAAGTGCTTCCATTTATTTGTATACTCTTCAATTTCTTTTTTCAGTGTCTTATAATTTTCTAAATACAGGTCTTTTACCTCCTTGGTTAAATTTATTTCTAGATGTGGTTTTGTTTTTTATGCAATTGTAAATGGGATTATTTTCTTTGTTTCCTTTTCTGGTAGTTCATTATTGTTGTATAAAAATGCAACTGATTTCTAGATATTTATTTTGTATTCTGCTACATTATTGAATTTACTTACCTGTTCCAGTAGTTTGTTGGTGGAATCTTTAGGGCATCAAATCATTTCAATATCTCAGATATCAAGTCACATTCTGTAAATACTTAAAATTGTGTCTCTATATGATACAACTTTAAAAAATTATACCACACCCAGCTGAAATAGTTCAGTGGTTGAGCTCTTGACCTATGAACCAGGAGCTCACGGTTCCCATTCCCATTCAGGACACATGCCTGGGTTGTGGGCTTGATCCTCATGTGGGGCATGGAGGAGATAGCTGATCAATGATTCTCTCCCGCATTGATGTTTCCATCTCTCTCTCCCTCTCCCTTCCTCTATGAAATCAATAAAAATATATATTTTTTAAAAGGTTCATCTTTATCAAGTTTAACTTTAAAACATATTTTTTAGTTTGAATCAGTTTCTTCATTTTGTTTTTTAACAGTTTAATAAGAACCTAAAATGTATTAAACAAGCTAGTAATGCATTTTGAAAGTTCACCATATACTTTTTTTTTTTTAGCTTTTATCTCTCCTTTTTGAAGATTTGTTCAAAAAATTTAATTCTGAAATGAAGAAGATTGCAGACCAGGTGATTCCTAAGCAAAGAGCAGCCCAGTTTGATGTAGTCAAACACATGCGTCAAGACCAGATTACCAATGGCATGGTGAATGCCATTTCTACTGTAAGTCTTCAGTCATTCATTGCAGGGGTGGGGAGCCTTTTTTCTGCCACGGGCCATTTGGATATTTATAACATCACTCACAGACCACACAAAATTATCAACTTAAAAATGATCCTGCTATATGTGTATATGTATGGTCAAACATTTAATTAACACACCCCTATTGCATTGGCAGGGCTAGACCAAATGATTTCTCGAGCTTTATATGGCCTGCAGGCCAGACAGTCCCTAGAGTTTTTTTGTAAATCTATTCAGTAGAATGGAAATTTAAAATACTTTAAGAATCTACATGGGGGGAGGGGGAAGAGATATGTGTGTGTGTGTGTGTGTGTGTGTACACACATACATACACACAGACATACACACATATATATATCCTTCTATATAATAAAGAGGTAATATGCAAATTGACCCTCACAAGATGGCTGCCATATATATATATAGTGGCTGCCTATGACCAGGCTGGCATGGGGGGTAGTGAGGGACGACCAAACGACTGAACAAGCAGGCTGCATGGGATGACCAGGCCATCAGGGGGTTAGTGAAAGGATGACTAAATGACTGAATAGCAGGCTATGTAGGGTGACCAGGCCAGCAGGGGGATTAGTGAGGGACGACCAAACAACAGAACAACAGGCTGCATGGGGCAGCCAAGCTGGCAGGAGGGCCGTGAGGGGTGATCAGGCCAGCATGGGTGGGCAGTAAGGGGCGACCAGATCAGCAGGAGGAGGAAATTGAGAGCAACCAGGTCATCAGGGGAATCAGTAAGGGATGACCAGATCGGCAGGCAGGTAAGTGATTAGGAGCCAGCGGTCTAAGATTGTTAGAGGAATGTCCACCTGCTGGTTTAGACCCAATCCCCAATTAGACATCACCCAAGGGGTTCCAGATTGGAGAGGGTGCAGGCTGGTCTGAGGGGACCCTCTTCTTGTGCACAAATTTCATGCACCGGGCCTCTAGAGTGTGTGTGTGTGTGTGTGTGTGTGTATTTGCCTAAGTGACTGTTCAACCATCCAGCTGGGTAGCTATGACGTGCAGTGACCATCAGGGAGCAGATGATCAACACAGGAGCTGCTGAGCTGCAGTGATTTGGCAGCTGTGGTTCTCAGGTGACGTACCTGGAACCAGAGAGGAGCCCAATTCTGGGATGCATCACCCGAGAACCACCCTCTCGTAATCCGGGACCCCTTGGGGGATGTTGGAGAACTGGTTTCGGCCCAATCCCCGCAGGCCAGGCTGAGGGACCCCACCAGTGCACAAATCCCGTGCACTGGGTCTCTAGTATATATGTAAAATGAAGTTTACAAATCACAAATTTTCTCCTTTGAAAGATAGTCTACAGTTTAAATGTTATCAGTGGGAATTTTTGTTGCTATATGACTTTTATTGCCAAATTATAGTTTGTATTATACGAGGCAATAAGAAAATAGGTACATTCTTTGTTTACCATTAATAGTCATTCTTTTCATGAATACATTTCGCCATTTTTTTCTGTAATAAAATGTGCATATTGCAAATAGGTTCATTAATGAAAGCTTTTGTCCATACATTACAAAATGTTTTGTTTCATTGTAGGTCTATATTCCTCAAAGGGCTGTCAGTTCTTCCTCACAAAGATAAACTCAGGCCTCGGCAGCTGCTGTGTTTCAGAGCCTCTGGCCGTTCATAAAGGGTTATCAGATAGGTCCTTGCTCCATTTCTTAAAGTGTAACACCTATCGGTCTCTCTGATAAAGTCTGCTTTACGTTTCTGTATGCCAGACATAAAATTAGTTTTATGGATGGGATTTTACCTCAACAAAAGAATAGTATAGTTTTACACATCGATTCCCTTAATGAAAGAATTAGTGGCAGATTTGCAGTCTTTGACTTTAGAAATGTGCAGTGTATGTGAGCAGCCCTTGCATTGACAGTTACATCCAAACCTGAGGAGAGGCAGGCCTTTGCGCCTATCCTGGCACATTTAGCTCTTGTGGCCCAAGTTTGCCTGAAAGTAGATCCCCTGATGTTTGAAGAGAAGCCTCTAGAGACCATTTAAACACATTTCTGTTAGGATTACTTTTCCTAACATTTCTGTTAGGATTGCTTTCCCATTATTTTCAGGTCATAATAGCCAATCTGAGTAATTCTTTGGCCTTTAGGTAATATTGCATTATCTCCCAGAGAAGACTGCTTATTAGAAAAATCAGTAGCAGACCTTGTTGCAGTTGTACCCCAACTTGTAGGCAACCAGAAGATAATCAGCTTCTAAAATTCTGTGTTGCCTTTTGTAGAATATTTTCAACAAATACATTTCTCAGCAGAGCAGTGTCAGACCCTGTCCGTTCCTCTCTGCCCCTTCTGTAACATCCTGCGGAATACTGGACCCAATTCTCCTGTGGAACATCTTGCTTCATTCCCCATCTACTTCCTTTTTGCCAGAAGCTGCTGCCTTATTTCAGTCTGTGCAGAACATTTATTTACTTTATTCCTACTTTCTGGGCATAAGTCAGTTTATGAGGTTCATTCTCATTCAAAGCATAAAAGGAGTTAACAGGAAAAGCAGTAAAAACGTTAACTTATGGGATAAATGTATTTGCTTTATTTGCTTTGTAACGACAGTTTCTTAGAATGTAGCTCTTTTTCATGTTATGAAAAACTCAAGTTTTTGAAGTAATAGACTTTCACTGTAATAAAGATTAAATTTTAATTTGTGACGGAGCACACATATTTTAATTCAAACAAAGCACCTCATCTGCTTCTGAAAACCTAGCAGTTTTTCTAGGAGGGGTTTTAATCCAGAATCCATGAGTTCTCCCTGGAAATTAAATGAAAAATTTTGTGTTCATGATCTATGTGTGTTTTTCTCAAGAAAACATATTTTCAAAAGAAAAATGAAGAACCACTGTTTGGCAGATGTCTTTCTTTTTGCTTTTGAATCAACGATCATTGAATTATTTTATTTTGCTTTTTAAAAAATACCTATTTTTACTGGTTTCAGAGAGGAAGAGAGAGATAGAAACATCGATGATGAGAGAGAATCATTGATTGGCTGCCTTCTGTACACCCACAACCCAGGCATGTGCCCTTGACTGGGACCCTTCAGTCCTCAGGCAGATGCTCTATTCACTGAGCCAAACAAGCTAGGTCTTATTTTGCTTTCTTATGCATAATATTTTCTACCATTAATTCATGTTAGCAATAATTTTAAAAGTTAACAGTTTCTAACCTTAATCTTTAAAATATCATTGAAAATATTTAATATGTACAGTAAACATAACTATTAAGTAGTATATTTAATGTAATATATTTAACACAGAAGATAAAATAAGTTTAATGTTCAAGATTGATTTCATATGGATCTATTTTAAGATTGACATGATAGCCACAAAGGAGATATAATATTTAGTATGAATATATATGAAGATTTTAGCCTTAATTAAGAAACGTACAGTTTCTTCATTATCCCTGATGACTGCTATTGGAGTCATTTTTCTGTTGCTATATTTTTCTCTAAGACTCATTTTAGAAGACATTTAAATAATGGCACATTCTAACCTGTATAGAAATTTCTACTGTTCTCTTGAATTAGTTTATTGCCTCAAGTGGAAATCTCTAGTTGAACTGACTTTTTTGGCATATAATTAGTTCTTCAGAAAATAACTGCTTTGATGTGATAAGGTTGATCCATCAAAACATTCTGAGATGATTGCTAGATAAGTAATATTCATTAAATTCCTAGGAAACCCAAGCAAGTGACCTGGTTAATTTTTATTTTAATTGTGACATTTTGATTGCTGAATATAATTTTGTAAACATGCAGTTCCTACGATGACCTTCTCAGAGTAACTGGGAAGTATTAGACAATTTATTAATAATCAATCCATGTCTTCTCTCTACAGGGAAATTGGTCTCTAAAGAGATTTAAAATGGACCGTCAAGGAGTGACTCAAGTGTTGTCTCGCTTGTCCTATATATCTGCACTAGGCATGATGACAAGAATCTCTTCCCAGTTTGAAAAAACAAGGAAAGTGAGTGGTCCTCGATCACTCCAACCATCTCAGTGGGGGATGCTCTGTCCTTCAGACACCCCTGAAGGAGAGGTAAGGTACCTGAGGAGTCTCCGTGCTGTGTCAGAGTTAATACCTGGTGGTGGTGTGCTGGTTCTGCTCCATTTCCCCAAGTCATATTCTTTTTTGGGTCAGTCACTTATCAGGCCGAGAAGTATTAATGCAGCTTGTCAGGATAACGTCAGTATCATTCCAGAATCAGTACCTACAGAAGCATTTGAGTCAGTATCTCACCTAAATAGAAACGTCCAAATTTGCTGACTTGTTTAGTTAAATCAAGAAAGGGGACAAGAATGTCAAGGAAAATTGAGAGACCCATCAGGTGTCCGTAGAGAACATCATAGTTGTAATTGCAGCCACCTAGGAGCATACAGCCCAAGACCTAAAGTGGATTTCAATTCAGTTATGTCAGATACACAATTACCTAAACACTAAACCAACGAGTTTTAATAAGTATTTCTGTAGCACTTACTGCTTCCTATGTCATGACCCTTTCTCCTTCATGTTAACCATTGTTGGTTTCACTTGATTGTATTCATTCTAAACTGTAAACTTCAGAAGGAAGGAATCTTGTTGGGTTCATCGATGTATGCCAAGCTCCTAGCACAGAGCCTTGTTCAGTGTGAAGGCCTCATAAATATATGCTGAATGATTAAATGAGGTAATTATGTCAAATAAAAGATGTAAATTCCAAAGTGTAGGGATTCATTATGACTTGGGAGTGATGAAAATAGTTCATGCAGGGGTATAATTTTTAGAAATTATTCTCCTAATTTTTCTTAAATCATATGAAATTTTACACTAAAATTATGTAGCTTGTTAAATTTGCATTAAAAAAACATCTTGAGCTTTGAAACTCTAAATTTCCTAAATATTGCTTCACTGACCCCGATGAGATACATATTTTGTGCATCACTACAGTAGATGGTTTTTAATAATTGAAAATGCAATCTTTATATGTCTGTTTGCTATATTATACATTTATATTTTTGTTTTAGAATTTGGTTGTATAGAAGTTAAAATATTTTTATTTTCAAATAATTTTAGACATGCAAATAGTTATAAAATAGGAGTTTTCATAATATTTCATCTAAATTCCCGAAACATGAGCATCTTAAGTAACTATAGCATAGTTACCAACCTTGTGAAGTTACCATTGATAACAGTACTATATCCTATAGACCTTATTCAGATTTTGTCAGTTTTCCCACTAATGTCTTTTTTTCTGATCCAGGATTATGCATTACTTTCCATTGTCATGTCCCCTTAGTCTCTTAATCTAGAGCAGTTCTTCCATCTTTCTTTGCCTTTTATGACCAAGAAGCTTTATAGAGTACTGGCCAATTATTTTGTAGGCTACCTCTTATTTCAGGCCAGAAATTTTATGTGTCCGTATTTATCAATGTTTTTCTTTAATGTTTTTATATAATGCATCTTAATGACTATGATATTCTATTGTCTGGGAATAACAATATATGGCATCATTTTCTTTTGGGGATGGTGGTGTTTACGATGCTCTCATTATTTGCAGTTTCAAATAGTACAGTGCTAAGCATTTCTGTCACTCAATCTATGTGTATATCCTTTCTTGTGACCTTAAGATACATTCCTCTGGTTAAAGGGTATTACTTTTTTTTAAGGCTTTTGTATAAATTGCCAACCTGTCTTCTACAAGGTTGCACTGCATGAGCAAAAGTCGAACTATTTTTGGACACAAACTGTAGTTTGTATCACTAGTGTTCATTCTTAGAAACAACTGTCTTTTGTTCTTTAGGCATGTGGTTTGGTTAAAAACTTGGCCCTCATGACGCACATCACGACTGACATGGAAGATGGACCCATTGTTAAATTAGCCAGTAACCTGGGAGTAGAAGATGTGAATTTATTATGTGGAGAAGAGCTCTCTTACCCAAATGTGTTTCTCGTCTTCCTCAACGGTGAGCATACTATGGAAACATGTTGGTCATAAACAGTCTGTGGGGTGGACAAGGGAAGTCATTATTATTTATGTATTTAAAACACAAATATACTTTTACTAGTATCCTGGGCCCAGATTGACCTTAATTTAAAGATATGAAAGAATAACAAAATCATTATTCCACTGGCTGGATCATCCTGGTTCTGCAAGAATACAACTAGCAGAGCTAGAAGGTAACATTGCAAAGACTGGCTGCTTTCTGTACTTTTGCAGCTATCAGCATATGCACAGTGGAATAAGCCTCAAGATGATACCTTTAAGTTGAAGTTAAATATATATGGCATTCTGCAAAAATAAACAGATCAGTCCTGACAATGAGTTGATTGTCAACAGCTATGGCAAAAGGGTCCTTTTCCTTCCATTCATGCTCTAGTCGTTTCTTTCAGAGACCCCCAAAACTCTTAGCAAATGTGCCTTAGTCTTTCTACTTGAGATTTGGTGGTTTGGTTGCCTGTCCCCTCACCATTGTGCTCCATGTGCTCATCCTGATCACTTAGGCCCGATACTCCTCTTCCTCCCGCTCTGGAAGGATTCAGTCCTTCACTGCATGGGCTGGTGAGTAGGGAAACGTCAATTAACTGACTGCCTCATTTAGTGTATCCCAGCGGCCAACATTGAGTGAGCTATTCCTCTTCACTTCCTACCAGTACCTCTCTGAATCCTCATGCTAACCCTGGGAAGCGAAGTCTATTTTCCTTATTTCACAGCTGATGATCACAACAAGAGCTATTTAATAATGGCAGTTACGAGGTGCTAGGCAGAGTTCTAAGTGCTTTCCATAAGATCAACTCATTTACTCCTCGCATGGGCTCTTTGGAAATGGTAGAGCCAGTGTTCAAACCCAGGGGGTCTGAATCCGAGTTTGGTGCTGACAGATGAGGAAAATGAGACTCATCTTTCCAGGGCTACCCTTCTAGCATCTGGTAGGGCTCACGCTAAACTCAGGTCCCTCAGACTGCCCTTAACCGCTCCACTCTGCTTCCCTACAGCCTTGGAGACTGGCTAGAGGTGTTAACAGTATTTTCAAGTGACTACTCAGTGCTGCTGCTCATTTTATTGGGTGTATATTTTAAATCCTCTTAGATTTTTTTTTTCTGTCTTAAATATTCCTCTTTCTGTTAGGCAACATCCTGGGTGTCATTCGAGACCATAAGAAGCTAGTGAATACGTTTCGACTGATGCGAAGAGCAGGATACATCAACGAATTTGTTTCCATCTCAACAAATCTTACAGATCGATGTGTCTATATTTCTTCTGATGGAGGAAGGTTGTGCAGGTATAGGTTGCTAAAAAGAGTTTTCTAGAATCTCTTTATGTTTACTTGGGAAAGAAATAGACTTTGATTTTTGAATCTGCTTTAACCTCTTTTCATTGTTAAGATAAATTTCGTTCAGTTAGCAAACACCTCATGAATATGCATCCTGGATACTGAAGATTCAAAGATTAATGCGTCTCTGCCTTCAGAGAGCTCAGTCTGCTGGCGAAAGCAAAAATAATAACTACCACCTGTGCCAGTAGTAAATGATAGCCCTTATTTATTATTTTAATAGATGTTTTATATGTAAGGTTTACCTTCAACCCTTTTGGGTTCGATTATTATTTTCATTTAACAAATGAAGTGGGTTTTGTGAAACTATGTAACTTACCCAATGCTAAATACTGGTAGAGCTTGCTTTTACTGGAAAGTCTTTGGAGTTTATTTGACTCCAACCCTCCTTGTTTTACCCACTATGTTCTATCACTATAAACTGAGTTTTGAAGGATGAGTAGGATTGTGTTACTTGGAAGAAAACAGAAAAGCTAAGGAATGGCAAGAAGGAAAATCATGGATTGTAGTAAGCACCTTGTAGGGTGCCAGGCACACATATTAAGTGCTTATTTGTGGTTGACCTGGTCCATTTAGGGGTAGGAAAAGCAGTGGCATTTTCTAGATTACTCCTTTAGGATTTTCCTCTTTCCTTACGTCTAAAATAATATGGCATAGTCTAAAAGAAAACACATTCTTTTTAGAAGTCACTTTATAATGGCATATCATAGATTTGGCAGGAAGAATTAGAATATACTGAGTAAAAGGAAAAGGTAACTGAAGTAGCTAAATATGAACCTCTCCCTCTCCTACTGCTCTGTCATCACTCTGGGTCCCTAACCTGAACTACTAGTAAACTGCAGCCTTTGGAGATTATTTTTACAAAAAGTCCACCCAGTTCATTTTTCAGCAACTGTAATTGTACAGTTCCTCGTAACTGTTTAAGAGCGCTCATTAGTCCTCCAGTGGTCATTTGGGTGTTAGGGTAGGCTGCACAGTGTCTGCTGGTGCCTTGCTCCTCCGTAAGAGCTGCTTATCCAAATAGCAGCAGCCCTTGACGTTTCAGTGCCACATGCCATCCTTTGTGTCAGTGTTCCTCGTGGTGGCGAAGGCCTCAGGGGCAAATCAACACTGACAGTTACAGTTTAATCTACCAGAACCTGTAGACCAAAGCTCTCTCCACCTTATTCCCAGTACGCTGCTAAATTACAAACTAAAAAAGCTTTATTCTCTGCAAACTGACTGCCACTCTGTTTGATCATGGGTAGCTTTAGGTAGCCTGCTCTGTAGCCAAGTGATGTTTATCCTAAAACAGATCGCTCTGAACAGTTGATATTCGTCAGGCCCTCACTGCAAAATGCCATTGTAAACCTCAGTGACAGTTCTCTGCCTGCTGACTCCTTGGGTAGAAGATGACATATTTCCATATGAAATAGGAGATGCTTTTAGTGTGATGCATTTACACAGTTTAAGATATGACACTAAAGGATTTGTATCCTTTTTAGACTTTATCGAGGATCATTTTTGAATTGCCTTTTCACTCAGAACCAGGCATTTCCTAAGATACTTGGAAAAGTACTGGATGTGTATACATGTATCTGTGCACACATACAGACATGGGCTGATGTGTCTGTGCATGTGCATGTGAGAGAGAAAAAAAGCCTCTGCGCATTCACCTGTAAAAATTACCTGGTGTGCTCAAGCAATGCAGAAATAAGTGTGCTTATATTACAGGTCCCCTCATTTTCCTATAGTAAACTTTTTTGCTGATTTAATTTTTCTGTTGAACTACCAGGAATTTATTTTTTCCATTCCAGACCCTACATAATTGTTAAGAAACAAAAGCCTGCAGTCACGAATAAGCATATGGAAGAGCTGGCTCAGGGGTACAGGTAAGTGGCCAAAAGCAAAACTTCTGAGTCTCCTTAGTATTCATATGATATAATCAGCAGTAACATTATTTTATTTGAGCTTTCAAGAATACATAGTATTGCCGAAACCGGTTTGGCTCAGTGGATAGAACGTCGGCTTGCGGACTGAAAGGTCCCAGGTTCGATTCCGGTTGAGGGCATGTACCTTGGTTGCAGGCATATCCCCAGTAAGGCGTGTACAAGAGGCAGCTGATCAATGTCTCTCTCTCATCGATGTTTCTAACTCTTTATCCCTCTCCCTTCCTCTCTGTAAAAAATCAATAAAATATATATAAAAAAAAAAGAATACATAGTATCTTTTCACTTTTAACCCTTTAATTCCTCCTCACTAAATATATTAGCCTGTTAAAAATCCATTTTTCACTATGTGAACTTGCTTGGATATTGTAAACTATTTATCACCTTAGGTCATGAGGATTCCAGATTCTTGGTGTAAATTAGTGTACTATTAAATGTTTGTAGTAAAAGGCAGACTTTCATCAATATGTTTATACAGACACGGTGGGGCTCTCATCATACGGAGTTCCTAAAGTCATCAAAGATATCTTTAGATAGGAGGACTGGATTAATAAGAATCACAGATGTTTTACTGATCAGTGATTTGTGATCATTGTAGGACCCAAGAATAGCATGTTTCAAGTATCGCATGTTCTGATACTCTCTGGGAGAGAAAGGTGCTTTGGGTAAATGAAAGCCAGATCTGCCATTAGTACATGTATAATATTGTAATGAAATGCTTTTTAGTAATGCATGTTTCACCAATATTTTCCCAGGAATTTTGAAGATTTCTTACACGAGAGTCTGGTTGAATATCTAGATGTGAATGAAGAAAATGATTGTAACATCGCACTCTATGAGCATACAATTAATAAGTAAGTAGGATCCATAACAACCATGAGTAACACCTATCTGCTTATGGGAACTACCTGCTTGTTCCATTTCATCTTCAATTTTTCTGTTTATGTGCTTTGCTAGAAGTATACTGTTTTATAATAAACCATCAGCCATCATTTTCTCAATGTAAGACTATAACAAAATTGTGAACAAGTCATTTTTAGACTCAATTATCTTTCATATGCATTACACTTAGTATTTATATTTTTTAAAAAATTGCTGCTCTGATTTTAATATTTAATTATTAACAAAATTGAACTAATGAATCAGAATACATAAAAGATGTATTTATCTCTTCTAGAGAGGATTTTATCAGTGGACATTTGAATTCTTATTCTTAATGCAGGAATTCTCTACAGAGTATGCCTCTAAACTTATGTGTAATATAAACATGAAATGGTGCTATGTTTACAGTGTTTCTCCTAGAACAGTGGCATTTTTAGAAGCATTAGAGAACATTTATATAACTTGCTATCTGCTGCATGTTACTGATGTACTGCTTACCTGACATGAGAATATATTGTTAAATAGGGAGTTTATTACTACTAGCTGATAACTACTTATGTCCTCTAGCAAGAAAGTACTTTTCTGTTTCTTGCTATCAAATGAAACATACTACTTTATTTTCATCTAATTATAAGTTAGTTAATAATGCTTTCAATCAGAATTTTAATTCCTTAAAGGTATGAATCTCTCAAAGTACTTTTCCTCTCTTTTGACAAAGGTCTTACGTGTCTAAGAGAATTGGGGTTCATTCTATAACCCAATTAGAGACATAATTCAATACACAAAAAGATCAATAAGCAGGAGGTCCTTTGTCATGTGTGTTGTAACTGTTTTTTTATGATGGATTGGGTTATCTTGGAGATTACTTCCCTTTACAGGTACTATAAGCCATTGAAATTATTAAAGTTAGGCTTCAGAAACACGTGAGGAAGGCATAGACAGTCAACCACAGATCCTGGATGTGATATCTGTTACTTTCAGCAACCTAAAAGTAATTTGGCTGCTCTTTCTCAGACATTTTCTGTAAAAATATATTTTGAAAGTAACAAAATACACTGATACTTAGTATGTGAAGTCTTATTTTGTGTTCAATGCTTATAGTGTAGCTATCCAATAAAAGTAAAATGCAAGCCACCTATATAACTTAAAATTTCTAGCAGCCACATTTAAAAAGTAAAAAAGAAACAGATGAAATTAATTTCAGTAATTTTATTTAATCCAATATATCTAAAATGTTGTCATGTCAACATGTAATCAGTATGAAAATATGGAGGTATTTTACATTTTTTAAAAAAATATTTTTTTTTTAAAGAGGAAGGGAGAGGGACAGAGAGTTACAAACATTGATCAGCTGCCTCCTGCATACCTCCTACTGGGGATGTGCCCACAACCAAGGTACTTGCCCTTGACCAGAATCAAACCTGGGACCCTTGAGTCTGCAGGCTGACGCTCTATCCACTGAGCCAAACCAGTTAGAACTTACATTTTCTTTTAAGTTTTTAACTTCACATCGCAATTTGGATGCTAAATTTTATTGGAAGTACTTGATCTGATCTCATTAACATAGTTGGAAAAAGTACTCACAAATGTTAAGTTGTTAACAAACGTAACTAAAAGGTTTAAAATGATTGAACTAACTTATTTAAATTTAAATATGAATTTTAAAATTTAAGGTGATTAGCCCAGCCAGTGTGATTCAGTGGTTGAAAGTAAACCCATGAACCAAGAGGCCACCAGTTCAATTCCCATTCAGGGCACATGCCTGGGTTACAGGCTTGATCCCCAGTAGGGGGGTGTACAGGAGGCAGCTGGTTGATGTTTCTCTCTCATCGTTGTTTCTGTCTGTCCCTCTCCCTTCGTCTCTAAAGTCAATAAGATGTAGGGTGGTTAAAAATAAGTAAAATTTAAAAATTCAGTCCTTTAGTCATACTAGTCTAACTTTTCAAGTGCTTAACAACTACATTTAACTAGTGGCTATGGCATTGGCCCCTCTAGGACTATAATAACTACTAGAGGCCAGGTGCACGAATTCATGCATCGGTGGGGTCCCTCGGGTGGCCTGTGGAGATCGGGCCCTCCAGCTTGTGCCCCGAGTCTCGCAGTCCCACAGCCCCGCCGGCACCCACCTTGGCTTGGCATCACCCTCACCTGCTCCACCATCCCACCTGCCAGGTGATCAATGGGGATAGGGAGTCCCGCGTCCCCCCACCCAGCTCCCTCAGCACCTGGGAGCCGGGCGTGGCCTCGCCCCCCACTGCTACTGCTGGTTGCTGTCTGCAGGGCAATTGGGCCCCGCTTGCACCCGCCGTGGCCTGGCGCCGCCTATTCACCTGTTCCACTATCCCACCATAATCCCACTCTCATCGGGGCCCATCAGGGCCTGCAGTGCCTCCACTGCCACCCACTGCCAGTGTTTGTTGCTGATGCCCACCATGTTTTGCGCCACCCCCTGGTGGTCAGCGACTGAGGTCGAACAACCACCAGAGGGGACAATTTAAATATTAGGCTTTTATTAAAGGGAATGTATTTCTTCCTCTAAAAAGGTGATATAGCCCTAACAGGTTTGGCTTAATGGGTAGAGCATCATCCCCCTGTGACTGAAGAGTCGGGTTCAATTCTGGCCAAGGGCACATGTCCAGGTTGCGGCCTCAATCCCAGTTGGGGGCGTGCAGAAAGCAGCCAATCAATGATTCTCATCATTGATGTTTCTATCTTTCTTTCCCTCTCCCCTGAAATCAAAACAGATATATTTAAAAAAAGGAAAATAAAATGGTGATATAACTTTCTCATTGATCTAAGTTGGAAAAGTGAAGAAAAGCAAATTACTTATCCATGTGGATGTTTTTGATCTGCATTTCTATATACTCAATAATTTCTTTATAAATGCTAGTTATTGTTATTAGTAGTTAGTATATACTAATACTTTTTATATAGACATTCCATACTGTTTTCCTTCTCTTGAATTTCTACAAATAATAAGAAACTTTTATCACTAAAAAACTTGTTTTATTATATTTAATCAGCTTTGCTAGCATCAAATTTTGTTATTGAGGTCTTATTATATAGGTTTATTATATATATTTATATAAACTTAAATATTATTATCTAGATCCTATGGGGACTTAGATAGTAATATTTTCATACTCTTTCAGTGTTATTTATTTTATCCTTGATGTCCAACATGTCTAATTCTTAAATAATTTTCTAGAGATACCACCCATTTGGAGATTGAACCCTTTACTCTTCTCGGAGTTTGCGCGGGCCTGATTCCATACCCTCATCATAACCAGTCCCCGAGAAACACGTATCAGTGTGCCATGGGAAAACAAGCCATGGGTAAGATTCCCTTCTTGAATTTGCTTCTAAATACTTTGGATAAAAGATATGTCTTTATTCTTACTTCATTAGTATTGCGTGTCTGGCCAATCACGCATTGCTTACACCTAAGTGTTACCACACTCAGAGGGTTTCCTAAGGAATTCTGCAATACTTGCAGCTGCCCCTATAATGTCTAAAGCTTAAACAAAAATGGGGAAAACTTCTCTGAACTCTCCCCCTGACTAAACAAAGGACATGCAATAAATGTCACAGAATTATGAAGGGGTAAGTATGAAGAGAAAGCCTTGTGAAATGTAAGTTGTTGATCCAGAGAGATGGAAGAAAGAGCAGAAAACTCAAGGTTAAGGGTGGAAGAGGAAATAAGGATGCTTGGTGTGTATTAGAATGTATTTATGGTCTGGATGACAGTCGTTGAACCCATTACATCCATGCAATTACTCCTGTAGCTCCTAAAACGTTCAATTCATGTCACGCCAGTTTCTGAACTGATTTTCCTTTCTTCTCTATATTTTGCTTTCTTTTCATCCACCCACCTATTAATTTATCTATATACCCATCTATAACATTTATTGAGCATCAACTATAGGTCAGACAGTGGGGCTGGAACCTGAAAATATAGAGATGAGGACAGAGCCCTGTCCTCAAAGAGTTCACAGTCTAGTAGGAGAGACTAACAAATAAAAAGGTAATTCATATAGAATGATAAATTCTATAATAGACCCGCCGCCAGAATCTAAGGGAAGAAGAGCAGAAAGGTCACTTAAGGTTAGAGAGTAGGCTGTTTCTGAAGAGGATAATTGAACTAAGTCTTAAAAGACACTAGTATCCTTATGAGTATGGATATTATAAGCAACTATTTCATGAGAAAGTCTTGCTACTTTGACGTGGCTATTTAGTGTTTTATAGGTGTAGAGATGCCATACCTTGAAGTTGATACAAAGAGAATACCAGGCAAAAAAAATTCTGCTTATAAACATTTTGAAGTGTTTTTTTTTTAATAATTTAAATCCTAATAAATGTAATAAATTTTATTTTCACATATGTCTATGACATCAGTATGACTTGCCTCTGATTTAAATTATAAGGAATTTCATTAAAAAAAAAAAAAAACTTGTAAAAGGTTTTGCATTGTGCTTACAACCAGAATGCACTAAGCTCTCAGTTACCAAGAATCAGCTGCACTTGACTATAATTTGACAATTAAGGAATTTTATTTCTCATTACGGATAAAGAGACTGTATTTCTTTTCAAGTTTTTATATTGCCCTTTAGTGGGCCATGAAGAAATAAGAAGCATGTTGTCCTGCTACCATTTACCTGAATGATGTAATGCCTCGACAGTTCAGAATAATTCCCAGTGGGAAAATCTAAACAGCGGCTCATCAATTTAGCCTTTCCCATTCATCCTCAGCTGCGGCAGGGGCCGATTTCCCGCTTGTGCTTCTGACTTGCTAACAAGTTGAAATATACAGTACTGTACCCTGTGTGTCATGAAAGGGCTATCACTTCCATTGGGTTTACCAAACCATTTTGTTTCATGATGTGAATCCCAGCTGAGACAATACACCTTTTGTGTAGAACCTTCAGCAGAATTAACGGAAGACTAATCACTTCATCGCTAATGCCCACTCTTTAGTGTGTTTCTTTAGTGTGTTTGTTTGAAGATCGGAACAGAAAGGGCCGCCTCTATCTGCCCTTACTGAATGGTATGTGTGTGTTCTTAAAATAAGAGACTCGGAGGAAAGAAATAATATTTTTATTTTTGAAACTTCTCTCTCCACTCCACTCTCCCCCCTCCCTCCCCAAAGCCTTTATTTCGTGGCCATGAGTATCTGAAACATTCGGTTAGTTACCACACACAGTTAAGCAGGATCAGTGTGTACAGAAAGCCAATTCAGTGTCTGTAGAGTTCTTTTGTAGTTTTCTGTGTGAAGGTTTTTTTTCTCGTTTTGTTTTGAGTGTCATTTGCAATTCATTGTCTGTGTTTTCTGAGGTTGGTGTATTCAGCTGCTCTGACCCTGGGTCCTGCACATTTAGCTCCTTGGATACAATCCTCTGACGTTACTGCTGACGCTGGGGAGACAAAAGCCGCTGAATATCTTAAGTAATAAAAAAAAAAAGCCTTTGTTACTGTTTGTTATTATAAAACACCTGACTGGAAAGAAAAGCAGGGAGATAAAAGTATGTGTAAAGTTGGCACATAATGTGGCCACATTTCTCTTCGGACGCTGAAATAGCTGCAAAAGTCTTGAGCCAGGTCTATATGAACAAGTCACAAAAGGGGAAAGGCTGACGGAGGGCAAAAACCTGAAGCAGCGACCTGTTTCTCTAAAGCAGACCCAGCACTGTGAGTTGGGTTTCTCTGAGTCATTTTAATTCTGTGCAGTCTTGACAGCTGATAAGTCAAAGACGCACTTTCCCATTTTAAATATGCACTGAAGACTATATGCTGTTCATCCATTAGCCCATGTGGAAGGCAGAAGACAGTGGCCCAGAATTAATTCACTGAATATTCTAACCACTCTGGAAAATTTGCTGTCTGTCTTTTACTACAAACTCCTCCCATTGAACAGTGAAAGTCATTTTCTGTCACGATGAAGGAGACCAAAACTATCACAGACCACAGAGACTGCAAGCCTTACCTTACACATGAGAGAGAGCTGACTTTAATCCAAATGAAACACCAGCAGAGGGTGTTTCTTACATGTAAGGTTCTAATAAAGCTTCCGCACCGCATCTTACTGTGCTATTGAGCAACACCTCCTTTCCATGGCTACGGCTCTGTTTGTTGTGACGTGGTTCAGAGCAAGAATCAAGGAGACGCGTGTGGACGTGGCGAGGTCTCCAGGTCACTCACTGCTACAAGTAAAGACTGTGTGTTGGAGCTGCATTGTATGTACTCTCCCTGGCACCAGACGCCAAGTTCACATGACTCACGCTTTCTTATCTGCCTGTTTTATTAGTTGGCAGTCCTCTAATGGGACAACTTCAGTCATTATCAGCTCTGTTAATAAATATGCATCACATACCTCCCCTGGTCTTGGCTTCTTCTCACCACCCCCTCCCCTTCAGCTTCAGATCGCTGGTACTTTTTTTTTTCTTTTTTAACTCGGGACCTAATGCAGCTTCTAGTTTTGTTGTTGTTTTCAATAGATTCCATTCCTAAGCAGATAGTCTCCTCTTTTGTATTTTCTACTCAACAGTAGGATGGGATGTCCGGAGATATTAAAAACACAAAATATTCAAAGATCCTCATAAAATGTTGTTTGATTTTACATTTCCTCCCCCACTTTCTGTTGGAAACTTTAGAAAGAATTCTTTACCCATTTAGGGGTACAAAAATGAAAAGATGTCTTGCTCAATTTGTCCCTGGCAATTCTTGTTTTAGAATTTCGCTATTGGTTCCAAAAATAAAATCGTTATTAACTAATTTAGATGTAAGCTGGTATAATATTTCTTGCAACTAGAATGTTAATAATGAGTATTTACGGAGATGAAATTAAAGTGCAGTATATAGGTCAGAGTTGGAGATAGAATGGGTGATATTGCAGAGTGATGGGATATATGCTTTTATTACTACTGTTATTAATATTAGTCATGATGAATGTTGCCACTTATTGAATACCCAAATGATATCATATGCATTTCTTCTTCTATTCATAACAGTAATGCTGTCAGATAAAATGCATGCTTTTTTTGTTTCTGACAAGGCATCTGAATCTTTTAAAAGATTACCTCTGTGCAGTGCCATCTATAAAACTTAACTAAAATTCTTCTCAACTGAAGCTAATTTCTTCCCTCCCTTTTTCCTGTTCCCTGTGGATCATGACCCAGGTGCCTTTCCTGTTAGACTGTAGATTCCAAGCTCCTTAAGGACAGGGACTGTGTATTTGTTACTGTAGCACAGTGCCAGCTTAAGTAGGTGAATCATAGGAGGTAATCGATGTTTCTACAATGAATGAATGAATCTTTGAGCACATTAAAATCGTTAAGAAATTAGATGATATTTTTAAAATAATTTTTGAAACAAACAAAGTTGGAAGGCTTATACAAACTGATTTTAAGATTTACTCTAAAGCCACAGTAATGAAGACAGTATGATATTGACATGAAGGTAAATATGTAGATCAATGGAACAGAATTAAGAATCTAGCAATAGAGCACATATTTATGGGCAATTGTTTTTTGATGAATGTTTCAGTGTAATTCAGGGGAAAGGAAAATCTTTTCAACAAAATAAAATGTCACTGTATATCTATGTAGAATAAAATGAGTATCATGTCTTATCTCATACCATGCAAAAATTAACACAAAATGAATCAAGCCCTAAAAGTAAGAGCTAAAATCATAATATTTACAGAAGGAAATGAGCAAAAACCTTCATAATCTTGAATAACTTAATATTTGTTGGATAGAATGTGAAAAGCACAAACTATAAAAAAGAAAAAAAGTGAATACTTGGACTTTCTCAAAGTTAACTTTTGCTCTTTGAAAGACACTGTTAAGAATATGAAAGAGACCTCATAATGGGAGCAAATTATTTTCAATACATCTATCTGATAAAGGGTTTGTATCCAGTATGTAGAAAGACCCCCTTCTAATAGGACAACTCAATTAAAAGGTAGGAAAAACAAAAACCAGACTTTTCACAAGAGTAATAGGGATGATCAATAAGTCCATGAAAAGATATTCAATATTATTAATCATCAAGTAAATGTAAATTAAAAGCGAGATACCACTACATACTCGTTAGAATGACTGAAGCAAAAAGACTGACATGCTGTGTTGGTTAGGATGTGGAGCAACCAAATGCTCATATACTGCTGGTGAGAATGTAAAAAATCAGTTTGGAAAATTCTTATGCAGTTTATTCAAGTTAACCTCACCCTTACCAAACCACCGAGAAATTCCACATAAAGACGTATGCATGAAGGTTCAGAGCAGCTTTATTCACAATATCCCAAAAGTGGAAGCAACCTAAATCCACCAGTAGGTGATTGGATAAACAAAATGTATATTCATACAATGGAGTAGTACTCAGCAATAAAAAGCAATGATCTGTGGTACACACAATCACATCGATGAATCTCAGAATCATTATGCTAAATGAAAGACCAGCAGAATATACATATTGTATTTTTCCATTGATGTAATGTTCTAGAAAATGCAAACTAATCCATAATAATAAAATCAGATTAGTGGTTGCCGGGGCCAAGGATAGAGGCAGGCCTTTGGGATAATTGAAAATGTTCTAGATCTTGATTGTGGTTTCACAGATGTATAAATCTGTCAGAACATATCAATTGAAGTTTATTGTATTCCATAATGTTGATTAAATGAAGGGAAATTGAGCAAGGGAAGACAGAAAAATAATTAAATGCATGAAACTTCATTTTTTTCTATTGTACATTTTCTTTGCTAAGTGCATTCTTACTAATCGTTTTCAGCCCACCTTAAAAATAAACTTCTTCACTATTTTAACCTACATTTGGATACCTTGCTGTGCCAACTTCTGACTTTTTAAGAAAGTTATAATCAAGAAAATATGACTTTGTAAGAAAAATTATGACCTGATAGTACAAAATTGACATCATTGGTGACCTACAGTTGTGGCAAAATGGGCTGTAAAAGAATAATTTAGCTTATAAATAGTCTTATTATTAATATTCTATATAATAAAAGGCTACTATGCAAATCAACTGAATGGAGGAATGACCGGTTGCTATGATGCATACTGACTACCAGGGAGCAGATGCTCAATGCAGGAGCTGCCCCCTGGTGGTCATTGTGCCCCCACAGGGGGAGTGTCACTCAGCCAGAGCCCTGAGCTGGGCTCACAGCTGGCGAGTGCAGCAATGGTGGCGGGAGCCTCTCATGCCTCTGCAGCAGTGCTAAGGATGTCCAACTGCTGGCTTAGGCCATCCCCCAAGGGCTCCCGAGCTGCAAGAGGGCACAGCCCAGGCTGAGGGGCTCCCCCCACATCCCCCGAGTGCACAGGGCCTCTAGTCCTATCTAATAAAAGAGTAATATGCAGATTGACCATCACTCCAACACACAAGATGACTGCCCCCATGTGGACACAAGATGACCACCACAAGATGGCCAGCATGGGAGAGCAGTTGGGAGGGACCAAGCCTGCAAGGGAGAGCAGTTGGGGGTGACCAAGCCTGCAGGGGAGGGCAGTTAGGGGTGACTAGGCCGGCAGAGGAGGGAAGTTGGGGGTAACTGGGCCTGCAGGGAAAGGCACTTGGGGGAAACCCAGGCCCACAGGGTAGGGCAGTTAGGGGCAAATAGGCTGGCAGGGGAGCAGTTAGCCATCAGTCAGGCTGGCAAAGGAGTGGTTAGAGGGTGATCAGGCTGGCAGGCAGAAGTGGTTAGGGGCAATCAGGAAGGCAGGCAGGTGAGCAGTTGGGAACCAACAGTCCTGGACTGAGATGTGGCTGGGCTGAAGGACAGCCCCCTCCCTTGCACAAATTTCATGCACCGGGCCTTTAGTATGTATATAATGTTCTTTTTAAGGAAGCTGAAAATATTAATAGAGACATTCTAATTTGAACATGTGCTTCCCTCAGACTAGTCTTATAATTTAATTTCTGTAGGACATTTTCTCAAAAAGCTTATTATTGGCAAAGTAGCTAGCCAGTCCATTGTAATTTTTATAACAATTATATAGGTTATGGTGGCATTTTGAAGCGTTTCACTATAGAAGTCATGGCTGGTAAATCATTTTTTTAACCTGCACACCACTGTCAGTGCTGCTAAAAATGGATTGACATGTATATTCCTTCGATTTATTTTAAAGAAAAATTTCTGATGCAATTATAAGCACCAAACATTTGCTAAACTGTGTTGCTGTGCGTCCATTCAGTGGTCAGTTGTAATGTTCAAGAATTACGTTCTGGGCCTGCTAAAATTTACAACAGGATCCAGTCTCTCATCATTGTTTAGAGGTGCAGCCATTATGCTCCCCTGCTGCATAATGATGCTTGTCTCGGGTTTCAGAAGACATGTTTGGCAGCCTGGTGGGACAGTGGCTAAAGTATACAATCGGAACTGAAATCACAACATAAATTTTAAATGATTTCGTGTAAAAGGACAAACTTACTGCCAGTGAACTTTACCGCGGTCCGAGCAGCAGTGATTTTATTTCTAAAACAGTAAGTGATCTATTACCAGGTATCCTGTCCCGTTTATTCGTTGACATTAAAATAAGAAATTAATTGGCAGTGTATAGTGTAAATTGGACAAAAAGTTCATGAGGTTTCCAGTTTAGCTATTGTTTTTCAGCTGAATTTTGATAAATTTTCTAGAGACTTAAGCACAAATATATAGTGTAGTAAAGAATATAATGCAGTTCTTCAATTTCATTTACTGGACATTGGTTTAGCATCTATAGTGAACCCAGCAATGTACTAGGTGCTTGTTTCTTTAGTACTCTGCAGATTTCAGAATTTCTGTCATCACATCTGAATAGGTTATTTTCATCTCTGAATTGAAGTCACCATTGATTTAAGGACACGAGTACAGAGAAAATGGTAAAGGAAGTAGTGAGTTTTATGCTGGCTTGCCTTAGAGCTTAACTCCACTAAATGGCACGTAGGCATCTTGGGTCATGTGGATGTTGTGCATGTATCACTGTAGAAGCACATGCAAGAGAGAGACTTTTTAACTTCTCAAGGGGGAAAGAAGAGAGACTCCAGAGAAGTTCAAGAGGATCGGGGGCCCACACTCAAGTTCAGCCGTAGGGTAAACATGAGTTCCCCAGTTCTAAGGTCTCTGAGTAGGAGCAAGCCCCTGAGAGTGAAGGCTTTTTTTTTTTTTCAGGCAGGTCCATGAACCCTAATAAACCCCTATAGGGAAAAGGGAGAGACAGGTAACACTCAGATTAATTGCATTTTTAGTTGACAGTAATACCTTTTCAAGGTCCAATCAGATGGGCAGGCTGATTGCTAATGAGGGAAGAGCCCATCTCTACGACTGGACAGAGTAGGTGTTTAACTGCTTAGTAAATGAACGGTTAAGCATATGAATAAGTGTATTCTCCTCTGCTTTCACTTTTCTCTATTCTGTTTCTCTTACTGTCTTTCTCATTTAAAACTTGTATAATTATTGGTCTATTTGTATGTTTGTTTCCCTGAATGAACTCCTTGCCTCAGCCCAGTCGTTCTCCCGTTACCTTCCCCCAGCAACTGGACATATGCCTGGAATATAGTAGAACCCAATACAGAATTGTTGACTGACTTACTATATTAACCCATGGAGACTAAAATTCCTCAACTCGGCTTAACTGTGTAAATCTAAAGCCTGAAATTATTTAGATTAGTATACATGAGTATGGTTTTTCTTCTTTGTGTGGGAATTATAATATTGATGAGGGGGAAAAGAAATGCTTTTAAAAGTTGTTAGCCACTCTGACGGTATTGCTTTTGAAATGTTTGACCTGAAGCTTTTCTTCATTTCAACTAGTGAAATTAATGTGTTTATCATTGCTGCCTAATTATTTGACATAACAGAATATCGCATTTTGTTTTTTTTCAATGTCAATGAAGGTACCATTGGATATAACCAGCGGAACAGAATTGATACTCTCATGTATCTGCTAGCATACCCACAAAAACCTATGGTTAAAACAAAAACCATTGAGTTGATAGAATTTGAGAAACTGCCAGCTGGACAGAATGCAACAGTTGCCGTGATGAGTTACAGTGGCTATGATATCGAAGATGCTCTTGTTTTAAACAAGGCCTCCCTGGACAGAGGTAAGTGAGTTTCCAAAGCTCTGACCCCAAAAGTGCTCGGTACAGAATTAGATTTCGGGATGATCAAGTGTAAAAATCAATCGGTGTCAAAATGCTAATGTCAGTTTCAAGTGATTATAATTTTGTAATATACAAACAAGAGGCAATTATGTTGTGTTGATTTATTAAAAATGAACCTTATATAGAGGTAGTTAGTTAAATGTATTATTCAGTAATCTGTTTTCTTTCTTATTTTGGTGATTTGAGGCAATTCCTCAACAGAAAACATGTAAGAATTTTTTTCCCCCAGCAGAAATGATAATAAATGAAATACAGTTTTTTAAAATATATCTAGATTTATATTCAACAATAAACCTGTTTGGTAGGCTGGTAGCAATATTTGTAGGTACCTAGTAAAAGGCTATTTTATTTATTATATATCTCAACTCCATGTTAGACCTTTTTGTTGGTAAATGATGGAAGTTTAAAAATACACATATATCAATCCTGACTTACAGTTTTTACGATTTTCTTTCTCAGTTTCTTGACAATTTGTTTTTGCAGGTCACCACTTAATGGTTGTTAGCCATCACCTGACCTGAAGTCTTACTTGTCTCTTCATAATCTGTATTTCTTTTTCTGCTCCCTGGCATACCCACTGTGCCTTCCCTTTCCTCTTTGTAGTTGCTAGGCAGCCATAATAGTACTCCTAGACATGTGTCTTTGGCATTAATGTTGGCTGCACTTAATTTATGCCTCTTTTTTTTCCTCCAAATGACAACAGCCATGCTTTAAAACTGGATGTTTTCTTTTCTGATTAACTGGTAACGTTTACGTGGAAATCTGAAGACTTTGTGATATCTGTCAGAAAACTCCACAGCACAATTTAATGATCAGAGTTTACTGTCCACGAGCTTTGAAGCTACCACCTGTAAATAAAATGACCATTTACCCTTGGAAGAAAACACTTCTTGATTTCATGCAGTTCAGATCCACACTGCACTCCAGCATGTTGCAGTTAATGGCCTTTGTACGAAATCTGAAGATCATGTAATGTTTCCAGAGTAGCTGTCTCTTGGAACAGAGTGTATTATGACCATACACAATTAACCAGGAGCCATAATGACTAAGACCTTTTTCAAAGATACACAAATGTCTTCATCTGTTGTCCACTTGTAGAAATGTGCTGTTTCATTGAACAGTCACCGTCATATTTAAAAATTACGTTAGAGCACGGATAGTTTATTTAGAAATCCACTTTTCCCTGATTTTTCTAAATTCACAGTCTTAGATTGATTTTTCTAAATTCACAGTCTTAGATTTCTTGAAAGTATTCTGCCTTTGCTGGAGAATTTTAAATGAAAGATTTATAGCCATGCGTGTATTTCATCAGCAATACCTGGCATTTAACCCTGAGACATTTTCCTATTTAAGTCAACTGTTGACTTGACTCAATATGTCCTGAAGAGATTAGAGAGAAAATCTAGTTTAAAAATAACCATATGGGGGTGATATGAGAAGGGGGGGGAACAGCCCTGGACAGATGGTTCAGTTGGTTGGAGCCTCATCCCATACAACAAAAGATTGGGGGTTCAAGTCCCCACCAGGGCATATACCTAGATGGTATATTTGACCCCTAATTGGGGGTGCATACCGGAGGTAACCAATGGATGTTTCTCTCTCCCTTCCCCTCTAAAATCAATGAAAACATGTCCTTCGGTGAGGATTACACACAAGACAATCAGTTAAAAACATTTTTTTTTTTAAGAAAAGAAAATCTGCTTGACCAAAGCAGAGTGGGTGAAAAAACAAATCAGTCACAAAGCCTTGGAAAAATATATTTAGTGTTGAAGGAATGACAGCTCTTTTAGGCAACACTATCGCTGATGATTGAGTTTTTTGTCTCATCTAAAGGTGTTCTTCTGTTCATTTTGCTTATTTTTATTAATGGTTAGATTGTTAGTTAGTCTCAGACCTTTTCCTTCATCCATTAAATAAATGTGATCTAAAAATAGAATCAAAGTAACCTCATGTTCAGGACAGAGGTGAACTGTTTCTGCCATTAAAGTCATTTGATCGCTTCTTCTCATTTTCTGTGCTCTTTGAAGAAAAACTAATTTTGTATGTGCTTTTTTGGGACTTCCTCTACATGCTAATATCAGAAAAAGAAAAACTTTCCCCATAAAGTTAGCAAAGTTATGCATCAAAATGATTTATAGAAGAAACCCTGAGTGATCAGTAGACTTGGTTTATCTCAATTCTACCACCAACTTGCTTGGTGATCATGACCATTTAATTTCTTTGGACTTCACCTGTAGCACCTGATAAATAGAAGGGTTATGCCAGGTGATCTCTAAGGCCCTTTCCATTTCTCACATTCTGTGGCTCTGTGCTCTAAAAGAACCTCTCTTTCACCTTCCTCTGTGGTAAAATTTTTTAGTCCATGCTGAAAATTATTGCAGGGATTCCAGTGTTTATATGGACAGTAGATAGGAAGAGAAATTCTGAGCTCGTTTTCAGATTAGTAGATTGTTATTTGGTTTGGCAGTCCCAGGTTATCCAAATGTAGACAGTTTTTTTGGGGGGGTGGTGGGAAGAAGGAAAGTAGAATAGGAATGGGTTGCGTCGTGGAATAACACAAATCTGTGTTTTCTCAGTTTTATATTACTGGTGGTTCTGATACTCACTTTGGTTTCACTTCAGGTTTTGGGCGTTGCCTTGTATATAAAAATGCTAAGTGTACATTGAAACGATATACCAATCAGACTTTTGATAAAGTGATGGGACCGATGCTGGATGCTGCCACGAGGAAACCCATCTGGCGACATGAGATTTTAGATGCAGATGGCATTTGTTCTCCAGGTAAAAGCCTTTTAAAAATTTAATGTGTGCTTTTTGAAATTATGCAAGTTATTTAATAACATATCGAAATACTTGGTAAATGGGATAGAAAAAAATCAACCTATGAAACCACTGTCCTAACTCAGCCAGTACTAGTATGTTCATTATTTGGTGAATTTCATTTCTGTCTTTTTATGCATATAATTTTACATAGCAGTAATCTATTCTAGTTATAATTTTGAATCATAGAAAAGCCACTTTCAGGAAGTATTTAAAATAAGGTTATGTTCCAGCATCTCCCTGAGTATATCATTATTTGTGCACTTAGCTACAGATGGACTTTAGGATCCAATGCCTCTAAAAAGTGTGACTCTATTGTAATTATAAGCTTACTAGAGGCCTGGTGCATGAAATTCGTGTACGTGTGGGGGTAGGGGGTCCCTCAGCCCAGCCTGCATACTGACACAGTTCAGGAGTCCTGACCGATGGCAGGGGAGCAGCCTAAGCCATGGGTTGGACATCTTTAGCTCTCCCCTTGTGGGAGCACATTGACCACCAGGGGGCAGCTCCTGCATTGAGCATCTGCCCCCTAGTGATCAGTGCACATCATAGCAAACAGTTAAGCGGCCTTAGCATATCATTAGCATATTGCACTTTGATCGGTTGAATGGACAACAAGACAACCAGACACTTAGCATATTAGGCTTTTATTATACAGTGGTACCTCGAGATACGAGTGCCCTAACATATGAGATTTTTGAGATACGAGCCATCGAATGAGTGATTTTTGCTTTGAAATACGAGCAACATTTGAGATAGGAGTAATCGTGTGGATCAGCTGGCTGCACACGACCCACCAGTTTACCTCGACTCGACCATCTCATAGTTTCCCACGCCTCAAGGTTACGGAATGAATTAAACTCGTATCTCGAGGTACCACTGTATAAGATTATAAGATAATGAATTTTGTTGATGTAACCTACAGCCCCTGCCCTGAGTCTTATGGACTATTGTGGGAAACACATTGATCAGAGAAGCACATATAAACATATATCAAATTACAACCAGATTAGCGAAAGATATAAGGAGCTATGAAGCTATTTTACAGCAAGAGTATTTGACTTAGGAATATCGGGGTGGCCTTCCTTCTGAAGGGAGCTGAAATTAAGGATCAGTGGAGTCAGCCAATGAAGAGGGGAGAATGTGTTCTAAGCAGTGGCAAGGGCTTGTGCAAGTGTCCTGTGGCTTGGTAGTTAAAGGATCTGAAAGCAGGCCAGTGTGGCTACAATAAAGAGAGTATAGGGAAGCATGGTGAACATGAGTCTTAGAGAGAGAGGGAAATGAGGTGGGTGTGCAGGGGCCAGATGCAAAGCACCAGCCATGGTAGTATTTTCATTATGAAATGATCATCCTGACTACCACGTGGAGGAAAGAGTAGACGGGGAGCTAAAACAGAGGAGGGCCACCCGAGAGCTCTCACAGAGGTCACACGACAGGAGCTGTGGTGATGTGCAGAGGAGGGCTGGGCGGAAGGGGGTAATCTGCATGACCTTGCCATGATGGTGCATGGGTAGTGCGAATTGCATCCGCTGTGGTGCCCTGTGCTGCCTTTGCTCCTTGGAGAATTTCTCTCACTCTTCACCCTGGTCATGTGACTGGGAAATAAATGCTGAGCCAGTACTACAGGAGTTGATTTTGGAGCTTACCATGAAAAGATGCAAAGCAAAGGTGACAACAGCAGGAAAAGCAAAGAAATCTTTTTATTTCCTCTGCCCCAGTTACGTTGGCAGTGACTTATTACTGGTTGAAATAACTATTAATAAAAATAAACGGTCCAAATCTGTTCTGACAGCCTAAAGAGATATAAAATTGCTACATTTCTCTTGTTAATGTGGTGCCCTAAATCGATTGCTTCATTTTATGTACACTGTAATCTGAATCTATGATTTGTTTTTAATTGGGCTCTCAGAATTATAAGCCAGTCCTATTGAACTTTGGTTCCCACTATAGGAACTCATTTTTTTTCCATGTCTAGACTTCATGGACTAATAACATTGTTTTATACCCCGATCCTCTGTGCATATCTCCCAGATGGTAGTGATTTGTCTAACCTTTGTTTCTTAGGTGAGAAAGTAGAAAACAAACAAGTGCTCGTAAACAAATCCATGCCCACAGTGACTCAGATCCCCTTGGAAGGCAGCAATGTGCCGCAGCAGCCACAGTACAAAGATGTGCCCATCACGTATGTATTGATTGTGCCTTGGAAAGCCTCAGAGTGCTCCACTCGCCCTGCTTTTGCCGGTGACTTCCAGATAGACATCTGCCTGGTGTCAGCGCCATACTTGCACAGCTTTCCAGGGTCCCATATCCAGACCCATCCTCCCCACCCCAAACAGGCTCCTCCGGGGTCCCTCTCTTGATGAGTGGCACCGCCATCCAGCCAGTCACCTGCAACACAAACCTGCCTCTTCCTTTACCTGCTGCACGAAGCCTAAAGCCTGAGGTTTAGCAAAATGTATAGGTTCTGTCTCCTTAGTTGCCTCCTTATCCTCTGGATGACAGCGCATGCCATCTAAGTTTGGTCCTTCTCTCCTGCGGACTCCTAGTTAACCGTAACACACATCTGCTCCAGCCCTGCACCTCTCCCCATCTCTTAGGCTCTCTCTATGGAACTACCAGAGAGATTTCTTTTTCTAAGTTACTTACTGGGTCATGGGATTCTCTTGGATAAATAGAATAAAACTTGAGTAGATTGAGTACAACTCCCAATGACAATGTTGCCTGCTGGATAAAGGCCAAACAACATAATAATACGAAAAGGACTGACTGTGATCCCCGGCATACCTCTCTAGCCTTACCCCTTTGCACACTGGGCCCCATATTTCTCGTGAATTGTCTCTTACTCTCCATAACCTATCATCCTTCTTCCGGCCTTCAGCACTTGCTCCCACCGCTCCCCCTACCTGAGTGCCCTTCTACTGGTGAAGTCTCAGCTCCAGAGTCGCCTCCTCTCTAAAGCAGCCCTTGACAGCGTGCCCCTCCCCCTCACTGCTGTCATATCCAGACCCCTAACAGGACTGACTGTTGTCTCCTTTACGTCTCTCCTGGCATCTTCACTGTATTTGCCTTTTTCTCATCCGTTGTTGTATTGTGAATTCCTTTGGGCAGTAGCCATGTCTACTTAATCTTTGTATGTTCAGAGTCTAAAAAGAGTCTGACAGAGTAGACTTTTAATGTTTATTGAAAGAAAAACAGGTAAGAGAAGAGGCAGAGTATGTGATAAAGTTCATGGGAAAGCTCAGTCAGTAAAAGTGGTTAAGAACTTGGAATCAGGTCTGACAGGCATCAGCTCAAATCCCAAGTCCACTTCATATGTCCGGGGCACTCTAAGCATCAGTTTTCCTTGTCTATAATAAGGGAATAACAATATGTAAATAGTATGTGTTGTGAAGATTAAGTTGCATTATGTCTTCCTCATAATAAATGCTTAGTCAATGTTAGCCATTTTAAACTAGGGTTAGGAATGGGAAATTATAATTGAGTTAATATTTAAAAGGAAAGTAACTTTTCAGAGCCCCAAATGGGAATGTCAGAATATTCTGGGATAGGTATTAAGTAAAACCTGTGGTCGGGGGTGATAGGTTTGGCAGTTTGGAACTCTGTTTTGTGGATTTCTTCTTAACACTAGCTACAAAGGGGCAACGGATTCATATATTGAAAAAGTGATGATATCTTCAAATGCCGAAGATGCTTTTCTCATCAAAATGCTTCTGAGACAGACGAGGCGCCCAGAAATTGGAGACAAATTCAGCAGTCGTCATGGACAAAAAGGTAAATTGTTTCATTTCTCAGCTTATTTATAAAACTGAATATACTAAAATATTTATTAACCACATATGTAAGAGATGTTTGATATCTTTCCCCTATTAGAAAATTTAGTATGTTTGAAAAATTATTACATTGTCATCAAAATTATACTTGTTTTTATTTCTCAAATTAATCTGTACAATGAAATTCTCTGTTTCTTCTCTCTTGGTTTTGACAATTTCTGAGATGCACCCCTAAGTCATTCTGGGGTCATCATAACCTTGTTTACAGGCTCAGTTTTACGTCACTTATTATTTAGACAAGGGCAAAGCTGGATATTCTTATAAAATGTCAGCACTGGAAGCTTTACAACCATGTACACCATAAGAGTATATCAATTCTGAAGCAGTTTACAAATTTCACGTATCCCAAATCCTTGTGCTTTATTCCATCAGAGAATTGGGCATACCTGAAGGCTGGCATACATTTCAATGATTATCCACTGTGTTCTAACTGCACTAAACTTTCTGACAAGGACTGTTATGTCTTCATTCTCATAAAGCGTGACTAAACCTTTTTTATCATAGTTTGTAATATATAGTTGATAATGATTGAGTATTTGAATGAGTTGAAGGTAGAGGAAATAGAAAAGGACAGATTCTCTATTCATAATGGATTGGTTTTACATAGATTTTGATTTATTATATGTGACTGAGTGTATGGATAATATGGACAAAGCAGTACTTTTGAAAATGAAAAACACACTTGCTTAGTAAGTTCCTATAAATACAGACCTCTACATAAAATGTCAGTAAATCTTTGTGTTATAGCATTTTTCAAACCATTAATATGATACAGATAATGTTCATTGACAGAAGTGGTTTCTCACTTGCAATGACCTAAAACTTCAGCTTTTAGAGATCTGTCCAATCTCCAGGGGCTTTGACATGTACAGCTCTGTGTGAAACCGAAAGGAGTCTTCCTGAATTTAGGTGACCTTTCACTTGTAGTGAGGAATTTATCTTGCTGGTTTTCCTTTCCCAGTTGTTTTTAATCCAAGGGTAAAAACCTTCTGATTAGTCTAGACTCGCTTGATATTTTCTTCTTTTACAGCTTCATCAGATTTATTGAAAAGATTGAGAAAAAAACAGTAAACAAAAAATAGATACTGTAACCTTTTAACAGAGTAATATAAGAAATGACATAGAACCCTTAACAGAACATAATTTTCATTTCCTTTAAGTATAATTTTTTATTAAGTAATAAATACACATGGTTTAAAAAAGTCAAGTAGTACAGAAAAGGGGGGTGGGTTGTACTAAAAACATCAGTCTTTGCCTTTTTTCCAGTTCTGCTTCCCAGAAGCAATTTCTTCTTATTTTATCTTCACAGTTCATAGTGAATTCCTTAGACAGCTATATATTCATTCATCCACTTTAGATATTGATATCCTATTACCTGAAGATAGCAGGACCTACCACTTTGTTACCTCTCATCTATACTCTTCACCTCTACTTCCTGCACAGATTTATTATAATTTGGGGTTATTTAATTATTTAGATTCCATTACTATTACTACATAAATATTCTTCACTTCCAAACCAAACAGTTGTTGGATGCATTTCCTTTGTTTTATAACTTTTTTTTTTCCTGAAGTTAAGAATTTCATATTTTTATTTGCTTAATTTTTCTTATTTCTATTGCCATTCTTCTATATCATTAGCAGTCTCTCAAGAATTGTCCACACAATCAATAGATTTTGGACCATATTTTCCCCCAGAAGATTTTCTTCATAGAACCCCCAAAGACAAGGAAAGTAAAGGCAAAAAGAAATGAATGGGACTTACCAAGCTGAAAAGCTGCACAGCAAAAGAAACCGCCAACAAAACAGAAAGGCGACCAACCAAATAGATGATGTTTGCAAATAATAGCTCTTGCCAGGGGATACCCCATTACCACCCTGTCCCCTGGATTGCCATTTTCCCTGAAATTTCCCCTTGGGTAAGATACAGCCTTTTCTTGAGTCTTACTGAATACTCATATTTCTTAATAATATATCTTTTCTCTTTCCTCCTTAAGTGGTCATCTTCTTAAAATTCATATTCTTCCTGGATAAACAACTTTACCTAGCACTTCTCAGCCACCAATCCAGAGTAAATCCTATTCCCCAGATATCTTGTTCTAGAAATGCCTGCCAAACTTACATAAAGACATACTCCTAACATAGAGCTGTATTTTCAGGTATCCCTTCTAAAATCAACTCATTATAAAACATTATCCCACTCCCTTTTTAACTTGCCTGCTGGTCAGGTTTTATTTTTATTTATTGTTGTAAGTATTACATATGCTCTCCTCCGCAATTGACCTCTTCTAGCCCGCCACTACCGTCCACCCAGGTCTTCAGCACCCTATTGTCTGTGTTCATGGGTTATATATACATTTATGCATACACTCAGGACAGGTTTTAGTAGTCCTAGTTGAAATTCAAAATCTGTTAAGAATTTGAGCAGATATAAAAGGAAATAAATTTTTGAGCCCTCAAGTTTGACCATTCTCCTGTTCATCTGGCTAAGCTGTGATAGTTGGAACCAGAAACGGAACAGTGACAGTGAGCTGCATTCATGTGCAGTGGGCACAGCTGGCAATGTCTCCAACGAGCCACACAACAACCCAGCCCTTAGTGTGGTGGCCAGAGAGGCTCTGGATCAGACCTAAAAGTTGGATGTTGGCAAGTAAAATGTGAATGAAATGAAAAATGTAGTTCGCGGTATTTATACTATTTATGGTTGTCATGACGTGAGCAGATAAAAATTTATAGTGTTGTGAATTTTCAGGGTGTATGTATTACACCATGATTCCTGCAGTGATTTGTTTGTGATTGGTCTAGATCAGTGGTCGGCAAACTCATTCGTCAACAGAGCCGCAGTTTGCCGACCACTGGCTAGATACATGCCATAGCAGGTGGGACTCGTAGTTAGTTGAACTTAGTTTTCACTCTTGCCGTGGAAAGTTGTTTGGAAATACTGTTTTGTTTTGTTTTTTCTTTATAGCACTAGCTGCAAGCTAACATATATGAAAAATGTAAAGATTATTTTTACTTAGGGTCTCTTTATGCCTATCTCCCTCCCACCCCCCTCTATTAGAACATCAGTTTGTATTTTTGGTGTTCAGAAAACAACATGGCCCAGTATGTTGCCTAATTTTTATCTTTTGTTAAAAGTTGACTTTGAGAAAGCTGTTGTTAGAGATTCTTTTGGGCTATGCATAGCGTCTAGTTTGAATTTCTGCACGTAATGCCTCTTAAAATATCCTAATAACCAGAAGAGACTTGATTTAATTTCACATGAGGGTCTATCCTTCTCCAGCCTGACCACTTCAAAGGTGGTAGGATAATTAAACAAATGTGAAGAGGAAACTAAACAGCAGCGGTTTATGTTATAAAAGAGCTGAGAAAGATTGAAGAGGACAGAATGAGTGGATGAACTGGAGCAGGAGAATTAGTACTTACTTTTTGGGGATCAGTGTCAGTGCTGTGCATAAGCAAAGATTGGGTGTAATTGATAGAGAAGCCCCGCTGAAGTGAAAGTGTTCGGTCAGTAGCTGTTAAAAATGTGACCCAGGAGGTAGTGTTGCCTTCTAAAACCTCAAGAATGGAGGATGACTAAGCAGAAAGCCAAGCGTGCAGGAAAGAGAAAGTGTTTCATAAAGAAGCGGGGTCCCCAATAACTCCAGTTTGAGAAGCAGTCAGGGCTCACTCACAGCACACCTTCTAGATAATGGAATTCCAGTGCAGTTTTCTAAAGAGAAATTCAAAGTTTAATAAAGCACAGTCCCCTTTGGGTCTTTAGAAGTCCATTATGTACCTCATCAATAAATGCACAGTGAATCCCCCCAAAAGAGCTGGGTCTTTGATCAAGAATCTTTACAACAGTTCATCCTTTTGTGGAATGCAAAGTACTGAGAAAGGTGTGATGATCTATATATCGGTATATAAAAGCCGAAGCAACTTACTACTGTTGCACCGGTCAACCAATTGCTATGACACACACTGACCACCAGGGGGCAATGCGTGCTCACAGCCAGCCTCTCACAGTCAGCCAACCACCCCGTCCCTTTTCCCAGACAGCAAGCCCCCAGGCCTCGGCTGGCAGCAGCTAAGCCCTGATAGGCCCTGATTGCAGGCCAGGCCTAGGGATGCCATTTGTGCATGAGTTTCGTGTACCAGGCCTCTAGTTTAGTAATAACCTTCTAGGCACCAGAGTTGTGAATTTGTTTACAAGGGAAGGAAGACTTTTTAGTTTTGTTTTAATTTCAGTTGGAAATAAATATTAAAACCCTGAAATCTTAATCTCCTTTCCAACTGTTCTGGACTTTTGGATACCTTGAGGCCAGATCTATATGATAGATGCATAATAATGCTCCATAGAGGGAAATGGAGTAGAAGTGGGTCTGGAATGTTCTTCATGTTTTCTCTTTATATTCTTCCTTGATCCCTTTATAAAACAGTTAAAGAGAGGAAGAGACATCTACATATATTATGTATTAGAGTCATGTTTGGAACTGGACTGTTTATTAAAATCAAAATAACTTATGTAAGCCTCTTGAACTTTGGTATAAGTTCTGTGTGAAGGTAACTTATCAAAAGCAGACATCTTTATCTTGGGCCTTGCTTTTCCTGATGCTTAGCACACTTATGAGAAGGGTGCGCAGATTTCCAGCTCTTTTGTTTTTTTAATTCTCTAACAAGAATTATCTTTCAGCCTAAGGAATTCCCAAGTTTAATTTCAGTGCTCATGCAAACCAAATTATTATATTTTCCTCTTACTTTTGCTGCTATTCACAATGAGGGAGGAAACTGTGGATTCCTTTGATGTGGGGGGAAGGCAATATATCACTTCCCTGAAAGAACGTTTCTCAGTCTCTCATGTGAAAAAGGATTAGCACCTCAACAAAGGTCCTGTAGATCACAGAATTGGGCAGCAATACCAAACAGTATTCTTAAGGAGAGGAAGAACTGTATTTGCGCAAGAGTGTCCTGGCAAACAGGAGTTTTTTAATAACTGCAAATCTGAGATAATGGCGCACACTCCTCAGTATCTCCCTCTAAATCCTCAGATAGCTCTTTTAAATAGAAAGTCACCCCTTGTTTTAAAGTAGAAGTACAGACTTATCAAAAGACTGTTTTTTAAGTGGATGATTCTGTGTATCTTTGGTTCAAAAGGGTTATGCATTTATGGATAAAAATGTTTGGAAGACTCACCTTTGACACCCTCTCTTATTAAACAAAATTTTCATATAAGGTCATTTGCTTTCACTTTGCATTTGAAAAGTGATTCAACCACTTGATGAATTAATTTATTAAGAATTTGATTAAAGAACCTTTATATACTAGGTATGAAGAGGCTGTGGGAAGTAGAAAAATTTTAATTTGTGTGTGGCAGAAAGCTGAGAGGAAAAGTTTATTTGTTAAGGTTTGAGTAAAAATTTCGTTTTTTCCACACCTTTATTTCCTTTTTCTAGATTATGTTTTCTAAAACAGAATGAAGAGACTCTGATTTAAAGTAATAATAATAATAACACCTTGGACTCATGGAGCACTTGAGACTGCCTAAAATCCTCTCTGCTAGACTGAAGCTTCAAAGTCCGCTATCTTTGGCTCCCTCCTTTGCTTGATCCTGCTTGAATGAAAGATTCCAAGTGGGAGGGGAAAAGGGGCCAGTGGAGCTAAGAGTGTGAGCCCCAAGATAAGGTGTGTGTTGCCAACTGATCCGTCAGAATTTGGGGTCCAAAGAGAGATTCTGGCAGCTGTTGCTTAAATGTTAGAAATCAGGATTATTTTGTCCACATACACACCTTTATTGTAAGGAGGTTTTGTTTAATTTGCTATTTTAAGAACAAATTTTGGTCTTCAGTAGCTAGCCAGTAACCCTCTGACCTTTCAGTAAATATCCAACTCAAGCTTTGAAATTAGGGTGGTTAGTGTTTTATGGCCCAGAATAAAAATCTCCAATTCTGTTTCCAAATAGTGTGGCCCCAACACATTTTATTAAGCTCTTGACACATTCAGCCGTGTGTATTTTGTAAAGTTCCTATGGTTATTGTTTTACAATAGCTGCTTCCAGAAGCATTGTAAGGGTTTCAATTAATCAGCCCTTTGTGTGCTTCAGACTATGCAAATTTATCACATCAACCATTCAACCGCTCATGGGAAAGCCATGTAAAAACTGTATTGTCTTCCAGCGCCTCCTCCCATTTAGAGTGATGTTTTAATAAGAAAGCTAATCAAGTTTTCTTATGCATTATTTATCTGTTAACATGGAAGGAAGAGCCGAATTAAAATTATGTCAACCGGGAGAGTGGCAAGTGATGTGATAGATCTGGAAGTGATTCAACAGCAGAACAAAGCTAATATAATTCACCAGTTTTTTTTTTGTCTCCTTCCCTCCCCCCTTGGGATTATTTAAGGTGGTGGTGAGGAAAATAAAAGAAGGTTAATTCAATCACTGGGAAGGGAAGGGGGGAGAGGAAGAAAGGGAGTAACCACCTGTGTTAGCTTTCACGTTTTTGATTTAGAGATTTACATTTCTGAATATATAAAGGCTTATGGAGATGAGCTTATTCAAAGCAAAAACATTTTTTTTTTTTTTTTTTTTGCTTAATACGAACAGTCAAACTTGAAAGCATTCCTGCTGCCGCTTTGGCTCCGTTTACCACTATATTCATCAGCAGTAAACTGCTCCACGCTGGAAAGCCTCAGCCCGAGGCCTGTGAAGTTCTTAAGTTATTAGGAGACACTGTCCCGAGCGCGGCGCAGCCCAGCTGGAGGGAGCTTCTTTTCAGCTCTTCAGCCAGAGTCAGTGCAACGGCACTTGATTCCTCCATTCATTAAGTTGGTCCTTTGCTTTGCTGGTTTGCTTCCTGCTGAGAATAATTAGGTTTCTTATCTAATAATAATTCCTTGGATTTAGATGCGGCCTTTCTCTAAGGACCTTAAAGTACCTCTCAGACATTAGTACCTCTCATCTGTTCTTTGGACACAATGGCCTCATGAGATAGGTGCTAATTATCCCCATTACAAAGACCAAACAACTAAGGCTTGCCAGAAAGTGGTGTGTGTGTGTGTGTGTGTGTGTGTGTGTGTGTGTGTGTGTGTGTCTTCCTTACCCCTCGCTCCCCCCGAAGGAAACACAATGTCAGTGGAACAGCACAGAGTCAAATTAAGGTCACCGGATTCCTTGATCTCCTGCCCTACATAGATCTGAGAGTCCAGGAGTTGATGAGTCCTTTACAGATGACATCCCCCCACACACACACATTTGTGAACCTCGTTAAGACTAGGCATCGCACAGCGATCACTCTTTACTGCACACCAGTCCTCTTCCTGCGCTATGACTGATAGAGAACAATCACCCCATCAGCTCACCCTTCATGTCGGGCTAAGTGGCAAACTGGGCAGAATACATAGCCTTGTCTCACAGGTACTTGCAGAAAGCAGAGCATTAGAATGTGGCAAGCTGGATTGTATAAATGTTTTAATTTTCAATATTCAGTCGGATTAATCTGTGCAGGACTCCTCTCGAGTGGCGTTGTACCCCTGAGCCTCTTCATCTGTCCCCACCTCCATCACAGCACTTGTCACGTAGCATATGCTCGGTAATTGAGGGAAATGATTCTCTCTCTCTTCGCTTAAAAAAAGAAGAGTCAAAACATATATCAACCTCAGAGTGGTACATTCAATCCCAAAGTGGTTAGAGAAGGTAGATTTGCTAAAGGAAAAAAAATTTTTAAGTGAAACAGTGTGATATTAAAATGAGACCTGGTTGTCGATAAAGAGGAAAACCATTTGCTAGTCTGTTGCTAAAACATTGAAGTCCCATCAGAACATCTCTTGAATCAGCAATGTTATTAAGTTGTCTTCTGTTATTAAGTTGCTTTCCTTTCTTGATATGAGAATGTTTTAGTTTTTCCTTACCATTTTCATTACATCCTTACCTGCTTTTTTTCTAATTGAATTGTGATAGGACCATTACACTAAAACGAATTAAAAAAAAAAAGACTTTGAACAAGTCAGTTGCTGTTTATAATTAGAAATACTTTCTAAGAATGATTCATCAGATTAACTGTTTTATTTTGTTTTTGTTTTTTTGCTGGGTAAACCTATTCTTTAAATGACTTATATGTTGTTCTGCTAAGCTATGAAAATAGAAATAACAAATTGGTGTAAGAGCCTGTGGTGTCTGGGTCATGATGCTGAGGAAACTGTGGCAGGGGGTCCCCAAATTTGCCTTTCCTGAGTGGCTTGGGGCGGTCAGACTTGTAGTTTCTTTAGACTCCCTAAATTCTCACCTTTACAACTTGAAAATAAGATAGATGGCGATAGAATAATTTTATTTTCACTGGGTCTCTGCTCTTTTTGCGTGCCAGTTTTTCCTTATTATCTATTTTCACTTGTTAAAATTTTGTAGTATAGTCTATGGTCTAATTCCCAGTGGCCCCTTTAAGGGCATTAAATGTTTTGGGGCCGGTTAAACTGGTGTATTTGCATTTCATTGCCAGGAGGTTGTGCTATATACAATGGGGTTGACACACAGGCATGGGCCAGGGGATGAAATTTTATTTTAAAATCTCAAATGCTGTGTAAGCATTTAAGGTATGAATCAGTAATTGTTCTACAACAGCTTCCATTAGACACGCTTTATTTGTAGTCCATCATCTTTTCAAGGACCCAGGGAGTATGAACACACTGAGGTGTACTGCATATCATTTACATTTTTAAACCGGCATTTAAAGAAAAGTGGCTACAACTTTTAAGAGTTTATTTATAGAAAGAGATTTTATGCTCTTATCCCTGGAAATAAATTACAATTTTTATTTGAAAACAAAAGAAAGCTTCCTGCAGTGATTAAGGATTTGAATAATTCTGAAACAGAAAAAAAAAAATACCATTTCTTTAAAAAAAAAAAAAAGTCTGCTTCTGAGATTGAGAACTCTCTTCTCCCTTAATGAATTCAGTAAAGTGCGAACTTTTAACAGTTATCTGTCTAATTTGAGATTTGAGATCATCACATTCTGTATAAATATTTTGTTTTAACTTCTAAGCTCATTATGTTTTCTTTGTGTTAACTTGTATTAAAATCTGTCAGCTATGACTGGTCTCATAAGCACAGTCAGCGGACCAGAATAAGTTAATTATTTACTTGTGTCACTAGTGCTCTTCATCTAATGAAATGCACAGCTGTGTTAGATCTGCAGTTGGATGTGTAGCTTCCATTGTTCGGCAAGTCAGCAGAGGGTAGAAGCCGCAGTGATGGAGAGCCCTCAGTTCTTTCTGCTGTTCTGGCTTTCTGTGTCGATTTCATGGATCTTTTATCATTCACTTTCACACAAAACAAACAACACAGGGCTGTCTGCTATGGGAACCATCTTGGCATATAAAAGGGTTTCAGAGCCTAAAGTAATTTTAAGTTAGCTAAGATTTAATTTTTGGCTTACAGGTGCCTTGGATTCAGATGTGGCCAATGCAGTTCCTCTAATGGAATGAAAAAAAAAAATCTGAAAGTTACTTACATGTAGTTTTAAGTGCAATGTCAGAAAAGGGCTCGTTAGAAAATAACTTCCCCAAAAAGAAGTTCTATGCTAAATATTAATGGGATTTCAAGCAGAGTTATTAGAGAGTCGGATTTTAGGGGAAAGAGCATTGCTTTCATTTTGAAGTCACAGTTGCTGGAATAAACCTGCTGGCTAAAACGGAAAATGCAAATATCCCTCTCCTTACCCCTCTCCGGTCTAAGTGTGCCCTGCGTCCTCCCTGGGTTTGGTACCTCCTGCCCCTCACTCCCACCTTCTCTTGTTGAGGGTGAACAGGCAGCTTCCTCCTTAGCAGCCGCAGGCAGCCATCCCCCTGTGGACCTCTGCTGAAGGGGTGCTGAGGTTCGTCTCTGGTTTGCTTGTAAGGGATGTAGCTGAACCCTCCCTCTGCACACCAGCCCGAAATGACATGCTCACCCAACCACAGCCCACCACTGGCCTCTTTCAGATTTGCCGTCTTTAACATTTTGTTCTCTGCCAAACTGTGTTGCTATCTGGGCACCTAGATTTACGCTTTCATCTCTTCCAGAGTAGATTTCCCAGAAGCTCCAGTGTTTTGTCAGATAATTTCAGTGTGGACAAGATGGATTTTCAGAGGGAAGAGATAAGGGTCACACACTGTGATTTAAATTCTAACGTGTTGTAGCCGAATGTGAATAAAGCAAACTGAATGTTTCTGTTTTTTATATAGAAAAGCATACTTTCTTTATAATAAACAATACAATGTCAACCAAAAAGCCAGTTAAACTACCTATATGCAATGGAATTCAACTCTGCAAACCTAATTGTCATATTGTTGGCATACACAGAAAGCAGAATATAAATAACCAACGTTAAACGTACAAACGGCATTCTTTTTCTTTAAACATACCCAAACTTTTATTTTAAAATAGTGTAAGTATGTATGTAGAAATCAAACTAAGCAATGAAAAGTTTCTTTGAGGGCAATTTCTTTTCAATAGGTACAGATAATTTATATACACAGGAAAAGGAATTTTATCTTACTAAATATAAAAACATTTTTTGGATTCAATTCCACTAGTTTTTCAATTCTAAATTATATAGGTTGTAGTTAACAATCTAAATTATACTCTTACTAGAGGCCGGTGCACCAATTCGTGCACAGTTGGGGTCTGACCCGCCCTCCCTGATCAGGGCCCATCAGTTGGGCTAGCAGGCGGGAAGGGATGTGGGCAGTTGGCTGGCCAGCCCCGACCCCTAGTAGAACTCCTGGTCAAACTCCCAGTCAAGGGGACAATTTGCATATTAGCCTTTTATTATATAGGATCCCTCCTATATAAGAAAAGGATGTAAGAGGAATTACCAAGTATTTCATCAACAAAATTTCCTACAAGTTAGAATACTGTTTAAGGAGTAATAAAGTACAGTTAATTTGACTGTTAGTGGCGTGCAGAGTTGGTAGATTTTTGTTTTGTTCTGTTTTCATTTGTAGGATACATTTATCATTTTAGTGTTTTCTTCCAAGAATAATTTGCTATTTAACTTTATTGTTCAACTTTACAACTTCAACCATAGGTCACTTTTGTAATGTGTTATAACTGTAGGAATTAAAATTCCTTAGGGCAGTTTAGACTCGGCCAGAGAAGCCTGGCCCAAATCGGCCAGCCAGCACTCTGCAGCCAATAGGGAGTCCCATTAGCACATCAGCCACACACGAGTACTTCTTGTCACAGGTTTTCAAAACCATCATTTACACACACCCCTCATTCAGTCAGTTCTGTGTTTGGTGGTCAGAGCACTTGGATTCCTGTGATTTGAGTGCAGATCGTGGACAAGCTGACAAGGAGTGAAATTGCTGCCGACTTGAAGTTTCAGGGGTGTTGACAGGGTGAGGACCCAGTGAAGTCGCTGCTCTTCCCTCTCGGTGGCACAAGAGACCGGGCGAGCCGCCTGGCAGCACCATTGAGTGTCATGCCAATAGGCCAGGCCTCGGGCTGCACTGCCTTTCTGCAAGGACGGCCATTTTTGAGCTATCTATCTAGCGGGATTATTGGAAATTGCTTTTGTTACTCTTGATAGAGACCCTGGGGCAGGTTTGAGTGTAGTAAAAAGAGAGATAGCGACAGGGAGATCCCAGTTAACCACCGTATTCTTCCTTTCTGCCAGTCTGCTTTACGTGGCGTGAACTCTTCTCTCCCCCAGGTGTCTGTGGATTGATCGTCCCTCAGGAAGACATGCCATTTTGTGACTCTGGCATCTGTCCGGACATCATCATGAACCCTCACGGCTTCCCATCACGAATGACGGTCGGGATGGTTTTCAGAGGCACTGCTCTTAAGGAAAAAAGCTGGCAGTTGGTTTGCAGTTAGTGGATGTGATGAGGCCCTGAAACTGATATTTAGAAAGAGCCCTTTCATCCCTAATCAAATAACTAGGTTTTCAGCTCCTGGCAATGCTGGGCTACTCTCCTCCGCAGAGTGAATGTGGAGAGGTTTTCCCTCCCGCGAGAGCAGTCTTCTGGGTGGCAGACTTACCCCTCTGAAAAAAAGAGCCCTTTGTATTGAACCTAATGCATCTTCCTTTCCATGTTACTGTTTTATAATCCTAGCTCCAGCCCTTATTGGCTATATGACTTGGGAAAGTTGCTTAACCTCTGTGTACTTCAGTTTCCTCCTATTTAAAGTCAGGGAACCAATAGTACCTATGTCATAGCAGTTTGGGGCATAAACTTAGATTACACATGTCAAGCTTTTCCAACAGTCAGTCACACAGTAAGAGAGAGATAAATATTTGCTATTAATTTAACACTCATATTAGTAGTAGTAGTATTTCCATAATTCTTTAGGGAAATAAGCCAGAACTAAATAAAAAGACAGGATTTCTATTCCACGGGAAGGTACTCACTTAATTTGCTCAATCCCACAGGTGGGAAAGTTAATTGAGCTGCTGGCGGGCAAGGCCGGCGTGTTAGATGGCAGATTCCACTACGGCACTGCCTTTGGTGGCAGCAAAGTGAAGGATGTGTGTGAAGACCTCGTTCGCCACGGTTATAACTACTTGGGGAAAGACTATGTTACATCTGGCATCACAGGGTAAGTGTGTGTTTAGATGTTTTAAAGTAAAAGTATGGCCGGTGTTGTTCAGTGCTTAGAGTGACGGCCCCAAGCACCGAAGGGTCGCAGGTTTGATTCCGGTCAAGGGCACATATCTGAGTTGCAGGTGCAATCCCTGGACTGGCCCAGGTGTATGTGGGAGGCAACCAATTGATGTGTCTCTTTCACATCCATGGTCCTGTCTTTTTCTCTTCCTCTCTCTCTTTCTCTCCCTCCCTCCCTTCCACTCTCTCTAAAAAATCAAAGGAAAAATATCTTCTGGTGAGGATTAACAAAAGAAAAAGTATGATTTTATTAGGAGAAGAGGTATGAACCCTTAAGTTAATCAACTTTACTCCTTTAAGAAATCCTATATAATAAAAAAGGCTAATATAATATGCAAATTGACCAAATGGCTGAAAGACCAGTTGCTATGATGTGCACTGACCACCAGGGGGCAGATGTTCAATGTAGGAACTGCTCCCTGGTCATCAGTGTGCCAGAAGCTAGGCTCATCGCTGGTGAGCCCAGCAGTGGTGGCAGGAGCCTCTCCTGCCTTCATGGCAGCCATAAGGATGTCCAACTGCCAGCTTAAGCCCATTCCCCTAAGCCAGCAGTCAGACATCCCCCAAGGGCTCCAGATTGCGAGGGGGCGCAGGCCAGGCTGCGGGACACTCCCCCCCCAAGTGCACGATTTCGTGCACTGAGCCTCTAGTCTGATATAAGAAAATTCAGATTTATGATGGAGGTGTTAGTATCAAATCAACGTGTTGTACACCTTAAACTTACATAATGTCTTATGTCAATTTTATCTCAATAAAACAGGGATGGTGAGAAAAGAAAATACAAACATAGAAAACTGATAAGAAGTGTTGTTTTACTGGTGGGCTATCATTTAAAATATAGAAAACATAATTTACCAAAATAAGATTTCTACACAACTTTTAAGTAACAAGTCAATTATATATAATGTAAAATTCTTAAGCTGTTGAACTTGCTCTATTGTTATGATAAATATCAGATAATTAGTGCTCTGTAAGAGGCCTGAGGCCTTACTTTGTAATCCACAGACTAAAGGCATATTAAAAACCGAGCATGAGCCAGGTGCTAAGTTTATAACAGGAAGCAAAATGGACATGGTCCATGACTAAGGAGCTGACTGTTAAGATTTGTTATTAGACATTAAAAAATAACAGATAAAAGTCAACTTCTCAGCAGGGCCTACCCTGACTACTTAATTTAAAACTGCAATTGCCCATTTCCAGCTTAATTTTTCTCTGTAGAATTCATCATTATCAAATATATTAGGGGTCCGATGCACAAAATTCATGCAAGGGGTGCGACCCTCACAACTCCAGCTCCCTCACGGCCTCGCCCACTGATTGTTCCAGAAGTTTGTTCTGCCGTCCAGTCTAATTAGCATACTAGCTCTTTATTATATAGGACTAGAGGCCCAGTGTATGGATTCATGCACCAGTGGGGTTCCTCAGCCTGGCCTGCGCCCTCTTGCAATCCAAGACCCCTCAGGGGATGTCAGATAGCCAGTGCAGGCCCGATCCAGACAGGAGGGAGCCTGATCCTGTGCATTAAGCATCTGCCCCCTGGTGGTCAGTGTGCATCAGAACAACCTGTTGACCGGTCGACTGGTTGTTTGATCACTTAGGCTTTTATATATATCTTCTATAATAATAAAAGCATAATATGCTAATTACACCAGACAGCCGAACGACCTTCCAGACGTCCTTCCAAAGGAGATTCTGGATGAAGCTGGGCCTGTGAGGGCCGAGCCTCTTGCACAAATTTCATACTTTGGGCCTCTAGTAGATTATATAATAATACTGTGTCATATTATTGTCTGTCTCCCCAAGTGTAATGTAATCTCCTTGAGAGCAGGGCTTGTCTGTTTTGTTTACTGTCTTATTTCCAGTGTTTAGCATAGAGCCTGACACACAGCACACACACCATAAATATTTGTTAAATAACGGAATGAAAACAAATAATAAATACAAATAGCTCTCACCCGAATGAAGACAAAGAGTAGGTTAGAGGACCCCTGTGGGAAGGTGGGACCCCTGTGGGAAGGCAGAAATGTGAAGGGCGAGGAGAGTGGAGCTTCTGAGGTGTTTCATGCAGAGGAAAGGCATATTGACCACCTCACAAGGGACAGATCTCGGTAGATTTGGGAACCGGAAGAGGCCAGCCCAGCTGCCATGCCGTGAGGAGGTAGTGGTGCAGCCTGGAGTGAGTTGGGGAAAGGGAAGAGCAGGTCACAGGCAGGGGGACGGGTTTTCTTTTTATCTGGGAGAAACAGATATCCCTGAAATTATTGTGAAAGACGAGGTTTTGGAACTTGACTTGCACATGATTTTAAAGGATCAAGTCGGTTGTTTAAATTAAGACACACTTCAGTGTTTTTATGCCAGGTAAAACTCTGGGACACAGCGTTTATCCTGTTCTTCTGAGGTTTGAAACCTGAAATGCACAACTGAAACGCAGGGTGGAAGCATGTGTGAGAACACACAGCTTGATTTCAGCGCTGCAAATGGACTATCCAGATGTGATTAAAATGGCCAAAATCTGTATCTGTTAAAAGCATTGAGTGCTTTCTAAAATGATTTAACCAGCCTGTGATAATATGGATTTCTTTAGCGGTATCATACTTGAGATGTTATAGAAAACCACATTACGGGGAAAGAGTAATGGTCCGTTTAAAAAATAATTCAGTAAAAATAGCTGAGGTTCATTTCAGAAAATGCTGTTATTACTAAACGGATCGTCTTAGTCTGTGCTTCTCACCCAGAAATAATGCAGAAGTTGCCCAGAAAGTGTGCAAAACAAATGAACCATTTTGGTGGGCCTTCTGAACATAATTTTACTGAAAGATCTGAATGGCTTATGCTCTGCTTCCTATAGATAGCTAATGGCTGTGTCTGCATCACTGTCCTCTGCCGTGTTTCCATTTCTTTCCCAGTCATCTCAGAGTTCTACAAAGGACTTTCAAACATACTCACTTATCAGCTTTCACCCTTTGTCACATTCTTCAACATAGCTGGGAGGGAAAACCGCATATGGCCTTATTCAGTTGATGATGAAATGGTGACCAAGTTCCATAAATTCTACCATGAGCATTCACACTCTGGAGGAATAGGATCATTTATTATTAGAGCCTGAAAGAAACTTGGTTCAACCACTTTGTTGTACAACTAAGAAAACTGAGATAAGGAAGTCATATAATTACTATGTGACAAACTGAGACAAAAATAGGGTCTCCTGACACCCTGTTCCACTCCACTTTGGGTCTTCCAAGAATCTAGTTGTGCTTAAGTTAATGGAATGGCTTGATAAGTGAAAAGCCTTTGCTAATGATACAGAAAGTATAAGGTATAGCAAGCAAGCTGGCGCAGGTGTATTTATGTGCCTCTCGGCCATGTCTTTGGCTCTTCCCACTCTTACATCACGCTGTGGCCCATATCTACCCGGCTTAAGACTGGCCGGCATGGCAGGGAGAGCCCTGGGTTTGGCGCTTCCGGCATCACTCACCAGCTCTTATTTAACCTCTGTGCCTTTTTCTTCATCTTAAAAATAGGGATGATAGATGGTTATACACATTAAGTCATAGATTAAGTGACACATGGTAGATTTTTTTTTTCCAGGAAGGAAGCTTTGGGGCAGTAAAAATAATTTTAAAGTCATCGATCCTCTGGCTACTCTTGCTCCAGACTTAAGAAAAAAGGTTTCTTCTGTCAAAGCACTTAAATATTCACTCCTTTAAACTCTTACTACAATATTTCTGAAGATACATTGCTACATTTGAGGAACGATGAAGGGGCCAGTGTTAGAAGGTAGAATGAGCGATGAAGAAAGGAAATAGCAAATGAGTCAGATGTGGGCAGGAACCAGAATACCTTAGAACTCGTGGCTACGTGCAGAATTTGGATGATACGGATTCTGAGTGCAATGGGAAACCACTGGGGATTTAGAGCAGAAGCGTGACCTGCTGCTGTTTACATTTTAAAAGGAATGGCTCTGGCTTGTTACGTGAAGAAGAGATTGTTGAGAGAGGAGAGTAGAAGCAGCAAGACCAACTAGAAGATTATCTGCGGTAGTCCAGGCAGAAAGCATGGTGGCCTGGTTAGGGTGGGAGCAATGAAGGAAGCAATGTTCCATACACAGTTTCCCAAGCTGTTTAAATTTTATTTCTTGCCAAAACCGGTTTGGCTCAGCGGATAGAGCGTCAGCCTGTGGACTGAAAGGTCCCAGGTTTGAGTTCGGTCAAGGGCATGTACCTTGGTTCGGGTACATCCCCAGTGGGAGGTGTGCAGAAGGCAGCTGATGGATGTTTCTCTCTCATCGATGTTTCTAACTCTATCCCTCTCCCTTCCTCTCTGTAAAAAATCAATAAAATATATTTAAAAAAATTTTTTTTAATTTCTTAATTAAACACTGTACCTTTTAATGCAGGGGTGAGGAACAATCCAGCCCCTGGGCCATATAAGGCCTGCCAAATCATTTGGTCTGACTCTGCCAAAGCATGAGGGGTGAGTTAATGAAATGTTTGACCAAACTTAGCAGGCTAGTTTTTAAGTTGACAATTTTGGATGGCCCAGGAATGAGGTTATCAATATCCAAATGGCCCCTGGCAGAAGAAAGGTTCCCTACCCCTACTTTAATGTATCCATGGTACTTTTGTATTTTCAGAACTAGCCTTTTCATTTTCTTTCATTCACTCATAAACTGTTCATAAACAGACAAGGGCCTGTGAGTGCTGAGACCTAGAAAAGGCTGTCTCCTGTGAGCCCACCTTAGTTTCTAACCAAACTCTGCCCTTCCTTTCAGTGAGCCTTTGGAAGCGTACATTTACTTCGGCCCCGTGTACTACCAGAAGCTGAAACACATGGTGCTAGATAAGATGCATGCCCGGGCCCGCGGACCTAGAGCTGTCCTTACCAGGTAAGAGAAGGCACTTACAGAAGGAATGTACAGGGCAGTGGAGTCTCCCTTGTATTTCCAAGTACAGCAATAAGCACACTCACCGAAGTTTCTGTTTCCCGGAGATTTCAAACTTTGGGCTATTAGGCATCAACAAAAATTATATTTATTTCTGATTTACATTAAAAATGGCCGCCAATTAAAAGTCTTTTTACAGGCACAAGAGTAAGCCCTCCATAGGTCTTCACAGTGTTCTCCTGTGAGAGAACATAATCATTTACTGTGTACCAGTTTATAAGTATGGTCCTGTTCAAAACAGATCCTTTATAAGAATGTAAGTACACTTACACACACACATGCATATCAGTACACCGCAGGCTCCCTTGTGTGCACAGAAAGCATATGCACACATTATTTGGTAGCCTCAGCCACAGCTTTTTTTTTTTTTTTAACTTCTCTGATTGGAGCATAAAGCACCTGTACTTGCATGCTATTTGCATAAGCTCCAGGGTCCATGTATGCCCCTTCACCAGTGTATCCTCAATTCAAGCCCAATGTTGGATTTGACGAATAAGTATAATTATTGGGGAAGGGAATTTACAAATACCAAGTTGATATGTCCTTACTACTACATTTTCCAGTTGGAGCCGTAAAGCCTAAGGTAGTGGTTCTCACCCAGGGCAATTTTGCCTCCCTGGGGACATCAGAGAACATTTTGGGATGCCACAACTGGGGGGCAAGGAAGGAGCTACTGGCAGCTAGAGGTCAGGAATGCTGCCAAACAGCCTCTTTACCCTCAAGAATTACTACCCAACTCAGAATGGCACTACTGCCGAGGATGAGGGACTCTGAGCCAGGGGAGTGAACACAGGCCCTGGGTCAGAATAACAAATGCGAACTCATCGCCACCTTGTAGCACTCTCATGAGCCTTGGACAGATCCCTTACGTCTCTCAGCTTCATTTTCTTGTATATGAAGTGGAGACAATAAAACCCACTACACGGCATGCTGGTGAATGTCAGGTGTTTGAATATAGACTGTGTACGGTGTTGATCCATAGGAGATGCTCCATAAATATCCAGGTCCCTGAACACTTTCAGGGAGCATTGCTTAGATGTTACAATGCAGTGGAGGGAGCAGAGGATGAGGCAGCTAATATTTGGGTCTTTGTTTTGTTTTGTTTTGTTTTCCAAATCAAAGGAGAGGTGTAGATGACTCAATTCCTTGACCATGTAAAACTGAGCAAATGCACATGCCTATTGAAATGGTAGGCATTTATGTGCTTAAATTACAGAAAAGGGCAGAGAAGTTGAGATTCTCAAGCCAGTGTTGACTTCAGCAATGAGACCCTACTTAGGTTAGGTGTATCTTTCCCTGCATACTGTCCCCTCCAGAACTTGTATTTCACTTACAACACCCAAAGACTATTTCAGAGTAATATAAATGTCAAAGCAGTTATTTCCTTTGTTGTATAAAAAAAGTTATTACTACTTTAGTATTACTACTTTTGCGTATTCCATATGAAGGCAGCCTGGAGTGCATTTGTCTATAGTCGATTATCTCAGTTGGTTAAAATTCAAGTTTTGGGTTCTGCCCACATGTGATTTGACCACCTTCACTTGTCCATTGACCACAGGTCGAAGGATCCTTCCCCTGTCCCTGGGAGGTTCCACTAGCAGATAAAAGCATATATATGTTGTGCTCAGCTATGAAGTTTCCCCTACAGTGTGTTCATTGAGATCTACTGATAAACTTTTCATATGTAGATTTCCTTTCAACAAATAATATACATCTTAAATTGATTTCCCATTGTAACTATCAACAACACAAGTTAACATTTCAGCATGTGCTGGCAATCGTGTGTTTACCTTCTTAACTCTTTGGAAAACTGGCAGCAACAAAAGCAAAGTTTAAAAGGAAAGGTGCTGTGGAATAAAGCAAACAAGAGCTTTATAGTGCATCCCTGCTCAGAGTCCCTCCAAGGAGTGTCACTCCAAAATAAGCTGGCCAGGGTGCTCGTGACTCTCTGTCTCTCTCTCACTGATAATTTGTGTCACCTGTACCTAGGTGGGGTTCCCTAAGTTGTTTCTGAATCTCTTAATTTTACCTGCATCTCTGGATCCTGGATCCTTGTTCTTTTAAAGTATTCTCAAGCCCAGCAGATGCATAAGCCACAGGGAGTCCATTCAGGGCAAATAGCTGCCCAGTTCAAGTGCTCCCTCTGAAAAGGAATGGGGCATTTTCACACACGAAGGGAGGACTTTTATAAAAATCCATTGACTTCCTTCCTTGTTTATTTCATAGTAAAGCTTCTCCCTGGAGGCCTGGGAATAACTGCTAGAGGACCTGGGTTTCTTCCACACTCTGTTCTGCCCACTTTTTCTGTTTTTAAATAACAAAGAACTGAGACATCTCTGAAAATACTCCGAAAACATCCCTCCCTAATAATAATGAGAGTGATTATAATAATAATAGTAATGCTAGTGCTGGTACTTTATATTCTGTGTGTTTATTATTACACTAGATGTCCGGTGCACAAAAATTGTGCACGGGGTTGGGGTGTCCTTCAACCCAGCCTGCTTGCTCTCCAATCTTGGACCTCTTGAGGGATGTCCAACTGCCCGTTTAGGCCCTATCCAGGTACAATCGGGCTTAAATGGGCAGTTGGACATCCCTCTCACAATCCAGGACTGCTGGCTCCCAACTGCTCACCTGCCTGCCTTCCTGATTGCCCCTAACTGCTTCTTCCTGCCAGCCTGATCACCCCATAACCAGTCTCCTGCCAGCCTGATTGATGCCTAACTGCTCCCATGCCAGCCTGTTTGCCTCTCACTACCCTCCCC